>SNQJ01S0176695.1:10210-22380 GCA_010110895.2 Picea sitchensis | reverse complement strand
TTTTTTTAAAGAAGGTTCCTGAGAAAGGACCAGGAATCACACATTACATACATTAAAGAAAGATAAGCAAAATTTCCTCACATAAGAAAATCTACAACCAAGTTTTCTTTACCAGGCCTATCCATAATGGTAATGTTAAATTCCTACAACAATAGTAGCCACCTAGTGATCCTACCATTCGTTATGGGTTTATTCATTAAAAACTTGATGGTAGAATGGTCGGTATGAATAAAAGTTTCATAGCCTGTAATATAATGTCTAAATTTATTAATAGCATGTACAACCACTAAGAATTTGTTTTATGTGACAGTGTAGTTGAGCTCGGCTGGTGATAAGTTTTTACTATTGTAATAGATAACATAAGATAATTGATCCTCTTTCTGTCCTAGGATAGCCCCAAGAGCGGTGTCTAAAGCATCAGTACAAATATGAAAGGGAAGGGACCAATATGGTCCTCGTAGAACTAGTGTTGTGGACAACTTTTCCTTCAATATTTCGAAAGAATTTTGACACTGAGAATCCTACAAAAAGCTAGTATCTTTAGCTAGCAGTTTGTATATAGGTGCAACTATCTTTGTAAAGTTTTCAATAAACCTTCTATAGTAGCCAGCATTGCCCAAAACACTTCTTACCTCCTTTGGTGAATGGGGTGTAGGAAATTCCATGAAGACCTTATTCTTAGCCATGTCCACTTTAATACCCAAAGAAGAAATATGATGCCCACGAACAATGCCCTATTGTGACAACATCTTACATTTTTTATGACTCAAGGAAACATTAGATTCCTTACATCTAATCAATACTTTTTCCAGGTTATGAAGTGCTTTTTCAAAAGAGTCACCATAGACAGAAAAATCATCCTTATAGATCTCAACACACTCGTGAATCAAGTCAACAAAGATCCCCAATACAACTCTTTGAAAAATGACAGGGGAATTGCACAACCCAAACGGTAAAACTCTATATGAAAATTTCCCCCATGGGCATGTAAAAGTGGTTTTCTCCTGATCCTCTGGTGCAATCTGAATTTGATTGTATCCACTAAAACCGTCCAAAAAGGAAAATTACTTTTTACTTGCTAAGGTATCCAATACCTGATCAATGAAGGGAAGCGGAAAATAATATTTCAGTGTTTCTTTATTAATCTCACGATAGTCAACACATATTCTCCACTTGCTTTCCTTTTTAGGCACAACTACAAGTGGAGAAACCCACTTTCTATCAGATATAAGATATATAAAGTTAACATCTAGCAACTTCTGTAATTCTTCTTTTACTATGTCCTTTACGGTGGGATTCATATGACGTTGTGGCTACCAAATGGGTCTGGCATTTTCTTGCAGGTAAATATGATGTGTACATGTGTCTGAGTGAATTCCAGGCATGTCTTTATAGTCCCAGGAAAATGCACCAGAGTGATTTTGTAATATGTTGATTAATTGTTCCTGTTGATTAGAATCAAGGTCAACATTGATATTCAAAGTTTTCCCTGGGCTAATTTCAATAGTTATGCTATAGGGATCTGTGGTCTCTTTGATGGCTAACACAAGGAAACATGTAGTTCCTGTTGGATCAAAATTTTCGTGAAAATCTTTGTGAAAAATATGATTATAGGTTTGGGGTACTTCCGGAAACTGAGTACAATCCATAGCAGAAATAAATAAATTTAGAAAATCATCTTCTAATTGACTTTTCAATCCCCCTGCTTGTTCGAGGGTTACAAGGGGATGTAAAATTTATTTTTTTCTGTGATTTTTAATTTCCACAATTTTAGGAGATTCAATTTCTGCATCTTCAAAAGATTCTATTTCCTTGTTTTCAGAAGGTTCAATTTCTATATTTTCACAAGATTCGAACACCTGCCAAGAATCTTGTAGTGCTGGTTTGGCAGGTGGGTATAAAGTGAGTTTCTTCATAGGTAGACCATTTCATATGGTCATCTCTCCCTACCTACATCCGATGAAAGCATCGGCTATGGCCGACCATGGTCTCCCAAGAATGACAAGGTGGCCTACCATGTTGGTTTTAGGTTGGATAACTAGAAAATATACAGGATATTCCCAAGAATTTAAAGTTACCAGTATATCATTGAGAAATCCGACAGGCTTGATCCTGGATCTATCAACAAGTTCAAGCACCACGGGTGTGGGCTGGAGAGTATCCAATTGTAATGTTTCCATGTTCATAACCGTCATGATAGTAGCTCCCAAATCGATCAAATTATTTCCTATGGAACGTCATTGATGGAAATGGTGACTATCGGGTTCCTGTGGTCTCCATACTTTTTCACCAATGGTTTCCCATACATTAGCTCGACCAGTTGACCTACTACATGGATAGCAGGGGGATCTTTTCGTTTCCTTACAGGTTTATTAATGCATAAATCCATGAAAGTTTTTGCGTAGATGGGAATATCTTTTATAGCTTGTAGCAAGGGTATTTTGACACAAACATTCTGTAGCTCAGCCTCCAAGTCAAATTCAGGGAGGAAAATCAACTTTTCTATGGCCAACTTTTCTGGATAAGGTGGAATTTTAGGTGCTTGTGACTTCACTGTAGGATTAGTAGATGTTTGTGTCAGAATGGAGGGAGTAACTATGTTTCTAGATTGGTTTTCATTTATTGGTTGTTCAGGAGTTTCATGTTCTTCCTCAATGACAACCGTGGAATCCCTTGGTTTCACAACTTTTCCTGATCTCAAATGTATATTTTGTAGGGGCATAGGAGTGATCAAGTAAGTCGACAAAGGCTGCATCTCAACATTAAAGGCGGGTTGTGCAGCTCTATTGTTTGGATTTGGTACCGGATGTGCAAGAATTTGTGTTGGTCTGGGGGGGTTTTGGTTTGCAACCAGTTGTGGTAATTGCGGGACTGTTTCTTGGGTAGTGGGATATAATGATGGCATGGATGGGGGGTATTGAGAGTAGTTAGGATAATGCATTGGGAGTTTTTTTTGAGGCATAATCCCATGAGGGTTACCTCTCCAATTCGGCTGCCAAGGATGAGTTTGAGTTTGTTGTTGTGGCCAAGTGGGTTGTCATAGAATTTGAGTGTTCCATTGTTGTTGATAAACATTATAAGGTGAAAAATATGATGAAAAAGGATCTTAGGACATACCTTGGGCTCTGGGCTTCCATGGTTTCCTTAGTGCAGCTTGAAAAGAAGGTTTTGCAACCTCCTTATTTTATTTATATATAGCTTTAAGTCCGGGAAGCGATGGACAATTCTCTGTCTCATGATCCTCTACACATATTGTGCAAACCTGCACATTATACAATGGGAATTATTTAAATGGATGCTTCTTTCGACAATGGGGACAAAACACATACACAACAACTTTCTCTTCTTCTTTTTTTTTTCTTAATTTGAAACATATCTAGCTGAGAACTAAGAGTACCAAGAATTTATGTTTTAAAATTTTCCAATAAATTTCCTAATTCTATCCTTGATACTCCACCTCCAACAACAGATTTTGTTACTTTTGGCAACACGTCTCTTATTCCATTACCAAATTTTTCTCGACTCCTAGAATATCCCCTACACAAATCACAAATGTCAACAAATGGGAATTGAGAGATATCGCATGCACCCATCAAATTTAACACATCAATATATTCTTCTTGTATCCCTTTTAGAAAGATAGTCCTTATGGTATCTTGTATCCCTTTTAGAAAGATAGTCCTTATGGTATCATTATTTAAAGTACTCTACTTGGTTTTCTAGAGGTTGTAAAGAAACCTTTCCATGTGTTCTTCAAGACTCTCTTCCTCAGATTGTTGCATCTTAAATATGTCATTGTGGGAGTCTCTAGTCCTATAGTAGTCTTGATATTTTTTTAAGAAAGTACTTTTCATGTCTTCCCAAGATCAGATAGAGTAATATTCAAGTCCCATGAACCATCTTAGAGCGGAGTCTTTTAAGGTTGTTGGAAACAATTTTATTTTTTGTGAATCATCAACATAATTATAGCTTCTACAAAGAAAATGAAACTCAAAGAGAAAAGCATCTGGATCCTCTGTAACCATCGCTCTTAAATCTGGAAGGACAGAAGGAGGGATATTTTTCATGTTCACATTCGGCATTAAGTCAAGTATGGGAAATCCAAAGGTGTTTCCCTATTCCTTTCTTCTTCGTCTGCCATGTGGCTAAATACACTAAATTCCTCTGGACTTGCTGAGAATGGTGGCTCAGCTACTAGATTTTGATGAATGGTGAAGTTGTCTCCCACGTGAAATTCTAGCATTCCTCCCACCACAGAAGTTTCTACTTTTGAAATGATCACATTGTGGGGGTCTTAAGAAGTTGATATATATTCTCTTGATTGGCAATCTTCTCTAGTACTGGATCAATGTTTGAAGTTGGCCCCGTTATCGCCGCTTGTATTTTAGGTCAAGTAGTCGAAGGTATATCAAACCGAGAACATGGACATACCCCACCCAATGTCACCACAATGGGGAGGTCCTTTCTATTTATAGGGTGGTTGCTCAAGGAGACGTCCCTGGTAAACTGGGGTTTGAAAGGAAAAGGCCTCAAAGGCTGGTTAGTTTCCCTTCACATATTACTGCTAAGAAGATAGTCAAATGAAGAAACACAACAGAAGAGGCACCTGCTTGCGACAAGACAATAATGATTTGTTATCGCAATGATGGTTAATACTTCATAGATTAATGACTACCAATATTTTAGTGTATATGACCATATATAATAGTAAATATTGATGAAGTCAATGTTTGCAATAATGACAATGGCAATATAAAGTCACTCTTGTCAATAAATACTTGAATGATATAGCATCCAATGAAAAAAGATCAACTTGAATTAACTCAATGCATTAAATATCATCAAATGCTCATATATATAACAGAGTGTCACAATAATATCCTAAGGATGACGCCATGCTCCTCTAGGTTAGTGCAATGACAAAGAAAACCAACGCTTTGCCAATTAGTCAATGAAAATTATCAATGCATCAATGTCTATCATAGGACGATCAAGACAATAATGCATTTTCTATCAACCAAAGCTTAATAAAGGCATGACATCGTCATTTTCTGCTAGGTTAGAAGATGTTAGGGTTAAGTTAGGTTTCAAATTTTGAGAGTTTGAAAGATTGTTTTTTGCACAAAGAGCTCAACATTGGAGAGAAAACCAATGCCTTAGCGCATTAAGGGAGTCAAAAGCAGGGCAAGATCTCAGGAGGATAAAAAATCTAAAGACTAGAGAGTTAGGTTCTATGGTGTTGCAATGGCAGGCCCTAGAATCAAACCCTATGGAAGGAGGCTCATTCTAAGTTGCTTAAGCAAGGCCTCGCTCCTTCCTCTTTCTTTAAATATCTTGGCAAAACAGCCTAGCTTTTAAAACACAAATCTAAGGGAGAAAGGTGTTGCAAGAGCAAGTCCCTTCAACCCTAAAAAGTTAAAACCCTCTAGGTGTAGAATCAACTAGGCCTAGGGCATCACCTTTGTTCAACCTATATCTCAAAGCTAACTCAAAAGATGATTAGTGTAGCAATGGCTAGGCTATATCCTCCTTAATCAATGGCTAAAACAAGTCTCTCAAGCATGGGGACATATACCAAGGACCTACTTGTGTGCTTTCACCTAGGGTTTCAAGATTAAGTAATATAATAGCAATGTAATAGTAAATGGAAGAGATTTAACCTTACAACCATTCATTCAAGAAGTTTTGCATGAAAATACACTTACAAATCATGAAGAATGCTCATCAAACCCTAGTTGTAAACCTTCCAATGAGAGAGAAACACCATAATATGCCAAGAAATCCTCCAAACAAGAGTTGCAACTCACTTCCAAGAGCCAAAATACCAAGACAAAGACTAAAAGTAAAATCTCTCACAAGAGAGTGAATTATGTTATGTTTCAAATGAGGTCCAACGTCTCTATTTATATCAATCTATGACCTTAATTTTAAAAATAGGTCATTAAAACAAAATTTAATAAGGTCGTGACCTTTAAGATTTACACTATTTTTTACACTAAATGCTAAAAATTGTCATAATGTGAGCAAAAGGGGGACGCCAGGCCCCTCGAGGGAGATGTTGGCCCTTTTGGGCAAGCACAACATCCGTGACAACTTTCACACGCTGGCCCTTTTAGGGCTCCTCCAAGCTACCATATGTTCTAAATGACATCATCACTCGGGTTACACGCCCGCATAACGCCTAGCTCTCTCGTGTGGCATCATGTCCATCAAAGGCACACGTCCCATCTCGGCAGCAGATCCCCCGTAGGCCGGGCTTTGCCAAAGTATCTTGGGTGGAACGTCCTTCTTCCTTCTCATGTAATGGCTCATCACAACGTTGTCCCATCTCAAATAGGAATCATCTGATGGGCTCCCCATGGAGGTCCGAATCCAATCATATCCCCATGTGTACCGGCCCACTGCTACCTGGCCCGGCCGTATGGCCCCGCACATCAAAAACTATGCCCTCCAAGATTCACATCAAATTTTGGGATCACAGCAATTTCAATCATATTTCATCATTAAATTTATCGATACATGCATAAAACCCTAATATATCCTCTAAGAGCTCAAAGACATTTACACATATCTACTATACAAAACTTGAAGAAAAATGTAACAACCTATTGGGCTAATATCCACAAGAAAAGCGAAAGTTCCCACAGAGGATCATTCAAGCCATGTTTATGAAGGGATATGGTCTAGGGATGTCCAACCACAGTAAGATCTGTGGTAGGTGTTTCTCTGTGGGTTCCTTTGTAGGTGAGTCGTGACCACATGGATGCTGCTCTTTCCAAGCCCCTTATTGCCTTTTTATTTATTTATTTCTTTCTTTCTCTTTTACTTCAAGGTCCGACCAAAGGACACTACCTTGGATTGGTGACTAACGCTAATACAGAAAGCTACCTAATCGTATTTTCGCAATGATAAGGCCGCTCGTGATGATACCCCCTTTCCCTTGGCCATGCAAACTAAAGGTCATTTCCGGCGTGGTGACCGTGATGATGAAATGTCATACCGCTAGATACCTAAGGAAACATAATGGGCCGGCTCATGATGAGACCTCCCATCCCTCTTTGCTATCTTTGTTTTATTATTTTTCTTAGGGTCCCTTTTTGTTTCTTATCGAGAAGCCCTTTATTGCCTTCTTCGATCCCGCTAAGCATCTCTAGGTTTTATTTATATGGCTTTTATCTCTTACCAAATACTTTTACCTCCTAGGCCTTTAGCCCCTTCTTCCTAATGACAAAGTGTAACCCTAAATGTCATCCTAATGGTCGGACTAGGGGATTGATGGATGTGGGAGATAAGATGTAAAATGATAGAATGGTGGGAGCCGGCGATGGCTCTGCAAGAACCTCCGGGTGGCTAACCAAAACCTATGAATACAAGCTGTTTAGGTCACCGCTAATCCCCCCAATCAATGGTCAAGTGGATTAGTGTAAGATCCAAGAAGTTATTAGAAATTTAAGTGAACTCGATGATATATAAGAAGGTTATAACGATCAAACATGACATACCATGATACCTTTGGACCACTACCTCATGGAGCAAGAGTCTCCTTTGATGCAAGTCCAAGCCAATGGTGACGAAAGTTGTTAAGCCGCCGATAGGACAACTGGGCGAAGAAGAAGAAGGATGGGCCCCGCAGGGCCATGCTCAAGTCAATCCTCGCTCTCTGCATCTACGTCTAGGGACTCCTGCGGGCCTCAGACACGATTCCTTAGTTATCCTTAGATATCGGATACTGTGCCCTTTCAACCCGCGGGGGTTCTCACCGGGTTGGTCCTAGAATTATCCCTCTTCTCCATGGACCTTTTCTATTGTTGGTTCATATTTTGGGGTGGCCAACCTTGATGTAGAACCCTCTCTCCACGTGCTTCCTGTGTATCTTTCAGCCAGGTTAATAGGATGGGTTTTATTGCTACCAAATAAATTTTTTGGAATATCGATTTTTAAAAATCTACCCTTGATATCCCTAGGCCTAACCATGAGTTAACCATATGCCAGATAGGGTTTGGAAGGAATCACAATAGTGGTAGCGTAGGTTCTTCCTTCCATATTACTATCTCTCCGACACCGATCTGGAAAAACAAAAGAATGCCTACGTGTAAAACAATTGAAAATTAAAACAAAAAACTAGCTTCTTACCATTTACCTTTTAGCAACTCACAATGGTGCCAAAATGTTGGGCTAGTTAATTGTTGTAATAAAGTCCCACATAAATCTCAACCATGTTCGTAAACTGATGAACTGTAGGAACAATATGTGTAGGAAAATGACGGAAGTGTATCCTAATTTGTCTTTCAAGGAGAAAGAGAGCTAGGTAACCTACCAATCATGCATGAACATAAACAAGGAAACCACTACTCTACATAGATAATCAATAACCAAGTTAAGGAATCAACTATTTAAACTCTATTCTATGTATGAAAAGCAAACAACCTTTTATCAGTGCAATAAAGAAATAAGAAACTAATAGAAACATAATAGCAATCACCTAGGCAGGTGTCTATATCAATCAACAATATGAATCCACTCAAGTATTCATATAATCGCAGCACGACCTAGAATAAGACTAACGAGCTTGAGAGTAATTCCTAGTAACTAACCTACCCTTAACCTAAAATGTTTACTTCACAACAAGTACAACAGACTCCATGGTGCCACTACATTCTTACCCACAGACATCAAATCAGTGTGCAAGGGAATGACTCTGAATGAGCCTTGCCACAAAGCTTGACACTTCAATTGGTGGGTGAAGCAACAGGATAAAAATACTTTGTAAAGAAAAATTACAACTAACAGTAAGGAATGTAAACACACAATTTGCACTCGATTGAAACTAAACTCTTGTCCCCTGAAATATCATCTCTCTTTTTCTAAAACACCTCTATAGGTCTCACCACACTCAGCAATAAAAAACTCAAATCTCAGAGACAAACTCCTATTAATAACTTAAAGACCTATTCCCTTAATACCATAGAGTCAGAGTATGAAGGTAACAACTAAATCCTTTGTGAATACAATCCATTCTCCCAACAATCAAAGAGTATTTAAAGTTTCATGATATGTGACCAGGTCATCACAAAACTTCTATCAATGATTGACATTAGTTCTTCTTATCTAGGATAAGCAAATGTGGTATCTCCTTAAGAAGATGGAAGTTACAGTATGATCATGCCTTACATTCCATATCTTAGAATTTGCTCATAAACCAATCTTCCTTAACCATAGTCAACACTTTACTTATTTTATTACAACTCCAAGTTTCCACACACACATAGTGGGGAATTTTAGTATCTTAGTTCAGTTTAATCATTAGATCATATGAGCTCTTAGCTTTATTAACAAGTATGTGAAATATTTGTATTAGACATTCGTGGTTATATAAGTTGTCAATAAATCTTGGAACATGTTTAACTTTCAAGCTTGTACAGGAAGGAGATATACTTTAGTAAGATGCAAATATTTAATCATTCATTCACAAATCTATCTGTTTACATGAAAGCCTTCCATTGTACTAAGGGAAGTTTGGTTTACAACACATGAAAATCCCAAGTGGGTAAAGAACAAACATAACTCAAATAAAACCTATCGTTTAGAGATCACTCCACACAAATCCATCCATGAACACAACTACAACAAATAAAGAACAAATAATATACAAATAACTCAACTTACCAAGGGAGGTGGGCCCACACCTTCCCAAATAGTGAATGAAAACTATTCAGTAACTCACAAAGGTACAAAAAAAATAAAGCAAATCTTGATTAATATCAACTGGAAATATTTAACTGGCTCACAGCATATCCATCACAGTATATAGAACAAGAAATAAGTAACACAACCTTTTTATTATATTTAGCAAAGATTGTATATATATCAGTCTATACACAGAGCGAATCCCTCTATATATCAAGTTCTGAGCATATATCAGATTACATCGTCTTCCCCTGTTCTCGTGGACCAAGGGGTAAAAATGAATATCAAAACTGAAAGATCTTATTGACTACGATTCCCTTTATCCCAAGTTACAATCTTAGGAAATTGTTCTAACCAACTTAGATATTGTTTATGTGTTAAGTTTCGACCCCGATCTGGTGTTGCACTGGAAGACATGCTTATTGGTTTTCTTGAGGTTTCGTGTAATACAGAGGAGCGTTGGGCACATGTGAAACAATGAACACCTATCTCGTTGGTCAAACAAACAATACCCATATTGCCAAATCCATTATGGGCACGCGTAACTAGGAGAAGCCACAACCTTGGTTACCAGAATTCCTGCACTGGTATTGAAAGGCTAGGAATAGTGTGAGAACCGTTGTTATAGTGAAAAGGTAAGTGTACTTTTATCATTGGTAAATATAGCCAAAAGATTCTAATTAATTTATTAAGAACTTAGAAAATATCAAAATAAACAACTTTTACCTCATGCTAAAATCAAGATCTTAGGTAGGCAAGAATGGTAAAAGTAGAGACAATGAGATGGATTTCAATGCCTAGGTGGGGAATAAATGGCCAAAAAGGTGTATGGTGAGTGAAAAAATGGGAGCTCAACACATGTATTAACATAGAAGTGGATGTCATCTAAGTTTGGAGTAAGATGTCATTGATTCTACTAAGATCCACTGCATGCTTGTCTGCTCAATCAAATTCCATGATGAATAACAACAATAATGTGGGTCACTACTAACCACGTTGAATGGTGTTTGGCTTGCCCCTCTTCTATCCCAAATATAACTAGTAAAGTTTTGGTCGTCTTAGTTTCCTCAAAATAAAAACTTTTTATTAAAAAACTTATTAATGTTTTAGTTATGTTAAATTATGTAGTCACACAAAGAACATGGAAGGGATGCTGGCAGGTTCAAATCCTTCAAAATTATGCAATGCCTAGCCAATTGTGTTTTCTTATGGAATCATAAGAAAAAACATGGAAGGTTCAAATCCTTGAAAATTATGTAATGCCTTTCCTATTGTGTTTTTATGGAATCATAAAAGAGGAGATGGACATATGATTACTCAATTTTTATTAGACCTAAAAATTTATGGTTTGAAAAAATCTTTCTCAATGACTTTCCAAATAATTACAATGAATGAAATTATTTTTTCCATAAATTATTTCATTGCATTGAACATGACACTATAAAATCATACCGCTTATTAGCCATGACACATTTCATTCCCATGATCCTTTCACCACACAGCATCTTTAACTTCAGAAATATGCATAATAATAATAATGGAACTTTTATTAAAACTAACCTATGTAAATGTCATAATAAGGACTATCTTACTTAAGTCCTATTTTTAATTATTGAAAAAAAACACTTTTTACACTTTTGAAATGTTAATTTAGCTTTTACTACTCAAAGAACACGCTTTCCAGCGTTTAAAATCATGTTTGCATTAAAAACCTCTACTCAAAATGTTTTCATTATAAAGGCGTACTTTTTGTCCCTTAAGGAAAATCGCCAATATTACGCTGAAGGGGTTTTTCAGGCGGGCGGTTTTCCAAACTTTCGTCGTCTGTCTGAACCTGAACCTCTTACAAACTAGCATTTGTCCCTTGGCAAACCGCCATCTGTCATTATACCACGCCTCATTCTCGTTCGGCCATGTATACACCGTCATCCCTGTTTACATAATTGTGTGTACTCTCGACGGTTGTAGTAAACTCTGCATCCTCCGATCTAACATGCAGAAAATGAATTTGCCACAGCGGCCTAGAGGTATGCAGCTCACGGTTTGCTGCCAATTTCGCTTCATATTTCTTCACAAAAGCCACACTGTAATTATTCGTGGGGTCGATAAATGGAATCATCACATGATCACCCTTATTCACATTGACCGACGTCCATTTCAAAACCCTGCGTTTGTCGTTTCTTGTGCAATCACAACGGCGCTCATATAAACCACAGATTAGTGTAATCCTAAAAGAAATAAAATTGTGTTTTGATAGTATGTTTAACATTTATATGGTGTTAAGAATAATATAAATTTAAAAGTTTACATAAGGATATACACATATTGAGAAAAAGAACTATACTACTTGAGAATGTTTTAGAATGTTTTAGAAGATGGATTTTATAGTTTAAAATAAATATTTATTAAATTTACTTCTATATAAAATTGTGTATTTTTTTAATATTAAAATATGGACTTGAATCACAAGTTGATTGCTTGGA
>SNQJ01S0176694.1:0-13224 GCA_010110895.2 Picea sitchensis | reverse complement strand
AAAACTGTCTAATCTGGAAATAAAATCCTATCTACCTGCATTAAATCTAATAAATGCCTCCTATCTATTTCAGACAAGAGCGTATGGCTCGAGGTCTGATACAACATACAAAAGGTGCTTTCATAAATGCATCATTTATACATTAGCGCATCCTCTTGAATGAAAATTCAAAAACTTTCTGCTGGCTTGTCCAGCTGTTCATTGCCTTCCATGCTAGCTCGCTTGTCATGGCAGTGCTCCTTGATGAGTTAGCGATGCTCCTGCATCAGTTGACCATGGATGACTTCGTTTTGTCCATTGTTGACTATGGTTCAGTATGGTTGACTATGGTTAAGTTGGGTTGACTATGGTAGAACATGGTCGACCATGGTTGACAATCATTGACCTTGGTTGAATATGGAAGACCATGATTGAATATGGTTTACCAAAATCAACATTGGTTGTCAATCATTGACCTTGTTAGACTATGGTTGATTATGGTTGACTATGTTTAACTATGTCTGACTATGGTTGAGACTACAATTGACTATGTTTGACCATGTTTAACTTTGGTTTCCCATGGTTAGACATGCTTGATTATGGATGACCACGATTGAACATGAGAAACTATAGTTGTCTATGGTTGAATATGTATGAGTAGGGTTGACCATGGCTAGCGATAGTTGACCATCATTGGCCATGGTTGACCATGGTTGAGTATGCTTAACTATGGTTTACTATGGTTGACCATGGTTGAGTATGGTTTCGTGTGGTTCACTTCAATTGTCTATGGTTGATTATGGCTGCCCCCAGATGACTATCTTTGACTATGGTTGAGCATGGTTGAGTGTGGTTGAATATGGTTGGTTGTGGTTGAGTATGGGTGACCATGGTTGATCGTTGTTGATTATGGTTGACCATGGTTCTATATGTTTATGTATAACTCAGTATGGTTGAGTCTAGTTGACTATGGTTGAAAATGGTTGAGTATGGTAGACTATGGTTTACTAAAACTGGCCATGGTTGATTATGGTTCAATATGGTTGGTAATAGTTGACTATGGTCGAGGATTGTTTTTGATGGTGGACTACGATTGATTTTGGTTGACCATGCCTAACTATAGTTGACTATGGTTGACCATGGGTACAATGGTTAATCATTCATGGCTCATCTTGACTCTCGCTGACCATGTTTGATTGAGGTTGACCATGGTTGACATAGTTGAATGTGGTCGACCATGGTTGACAAGGGTGGACCATGGTTGAGTATGATTTCATGTGGTTTACTATAGTTTAACTTGGTTGAGTATGGTTGAGTATGGCTCACCATTGTTGAGTATGGTTCATCATGGTTGACTATTGTCGACCATGGTTGTGTATGGTTCAACATTCTTGAATATGTGTCACCATGGTTGTACATGGTTGACTATGGTTGCCCATGTTATACTATGTTTGGTCAACATGATCAACCATGTTGAATATGGTTTACTATTGTTAATCATGGGAAACTATAAATCCAACGTATTTATAAATCCAAAATATATTTATAATGTTCCATAATTAAATTTTAACATTTTAAATATAGTTTACCATCTATTATATTTTTAACTATGTATAAATATATTGTAAATATATTCTATGATGCATATGAATGAACATATGATAAATATAGTGTTAATATAAACATTATTATATGATATAAGAATAAATTTATAGAATATTAGAATAAATGTGTAATTATTTACTAAAAATGTATAATATATTTATTATAATATGTATAATAAATGTATAATATATTTATTATGGATGATCATGTTCATGTTCATCACATTGTGATGAAGAAAAATGCTTGCAACAATGCGACGATGAGAGATGGTTGAGACACAACGATGTTGGGAAATGTTTACATTACAATGCGAAGACAAGAATGTGTTAGTTAGAATATGATGTAGGAAAATATTCATAGCAATGTGACAAAGGAAAAAATTTCATAACCTAATCAGGTTTCGACATGAACGTCACATTGCAATGTGCAAGGAATGGAAATATGGGTTTAGTCATAGTGAAGCATTACATCAAGGGTTGTATAAATTTATGTTTTCGTGTAGTGTAGTTAGGGGGAATAATATGGGATACCTTGGGATATACCTAAGAACAATAATAGTAGATAACTATTATTATGTATAAGGGCCACTTTTAGTAAATATGACCTACTATGAAGGCAATAAATGTAAAATGACTTACTAGAAGGTTCCCCTACTAGAAATCCTTTTCACCTTTATTGTGTTCACACTACTACATGTACATGGTCATATATCTTTGATTAATCCCATTGGGTATATCCTAGTGATTAGGTTCTACATGGAAAGGTATTTTCAATTGATATTTATACCCATGCAAAATCAATGCATAGGAGTTCAACTAGAAGAGGGTTTGGGGAGATCTTAATAAGGTTCCACTATACCATGTTTGACCAACCCAACCAAGATATATATCATTTCAAAAGGAATGTTGTAGCACATTGTATTCAATTATAAATGTTAAATGACAATTATTTAGTTGATGGAAATCATATTTTAGATACCAGGTATGTGTGGAAGCTATAATTAAACCAATAAAAAATGTTGCCTTGAGTTCAAATTATATCGAAAATGGGCTAGTGTTCTACAAAGGGTCCTTTTGATAAGAAATTCTCCCCAATGAATTTACCCACCAACAAATTAAGAGGACCAATATTCCAAATGTCGAGTCACATAAGAAGTTTAATAAAACATTGAAAATGATTTTGTTTATGGACATTGATGGGAGCCAAAAGACTCAGACGCCAAGCTTGAGATGTATCATAGTGAATAATTCAAGAATTAATAAACCATTACAGTCCTTAACTCCTAAACTGGATATTTCATAATGCATAAGAGTGTTGAGAGTAGTTTAATTGAATAAAAGGTATTCAAAAATTTAAACAAATATCCACATGAAAACATTCACATAGAGTCATTTAACTATACTTGACACAAAACAGTTATCCTTGAATGCAAATGGTGAAAAATAGATTTAATGGGGATTTTTATTTTTTATGAAATAGATCACAATAGGGTGAGAAACACACATAACACCTCATGCATTGTTACTCATTATAAAATGACTTAAATCGATATTTACTCATGTGTGGCTAGGCACAACCTTATGTCTTTTGATCTTCAAGATGATGTCCTCTTTAATCTCTCTTCTCTTTTTCTACCCTTTTGCATTTCCTTTTAGTCTCTTCTCTCTTCTCTCACATTCAATTCCGTGTCCTTCTTCTCTATAGATTTCATATTTAATAGGTTTTTCTTGGAAGACCAAACATCACATCACATCAATAGAAGAACCTAGTTCTATATCTTTCCAAAATTTCATTATCCATATTTATAAGTTTAACATGAAATGACTTGTACCTAAAAAAATATAACCTTTTACAAAATAAACTACTTTTTACTTTCAACATGCAACTTATTTTATCAACAAAAACCCTAAATACTTTACCAAAACCACGAACCATCAAACTGCTAAACCTCTCCCATACTTTACTCCTACTATACTGGAAGTGTGTCTCTAATGCAAGCATTCACTAGGTCTTTCATAGGACATAGTAGGGTTTAAACTTACTAGCATTCATTAGGCCCTTCATTATATGGCCATCCAATTTTATCAACTTTATTATACCAACCTTTGTCAATATGTACACAATACAAAAGGGTCCTAGCCATCACATTCTTAATTTCCCTTGACTTTTCAAAAAACTATGATCATAAAGTAAAACCAGTGATTTAGGTTCTATTACCTTTGAATGAATATTGAGCTCATGCCAAGCCTTTTTCATATTTTTCTCCATTGTATAATTGAATCCTAGAATAACACAATGTTCTTGCAAATCCACAATATCCTCTAATTTCCTCTTAAGATATTCATCATCGGTCATTTTTGTAGCTACTACAATGCACAAACTAGGAACAACAATTTCTAGTGGGATAACTACTTATTTCCCATACACAAACCAAAGTTGAGTATGCTTTATCAACCTCTTACAAAATTTTCTTTAGGCCGATAATACTACAAGAACATGATCATCCCACTCCACATTAAATATCTTTGTAAAAGCATGTTACAAAATATTATTTAAATCTTCCACCGTCCGATATCCTTGTGGGTAATAAGGTATGCTCTTCTAATAATGAATCGTGAACCCCAAGTTCAGTTCTTTCATGTTAGTATTGATGAAGTGCATTTCATAGTCACTAATCAATACCCTTGGATAACCAAATCTTGTAACGATATTCTCAAAAAAGAATAGTGCAACAATTTTCGTAGTGTAATCTTTGACTAACACGAAATCAAACTAACAAATTAAGTATTCTAAAGAAATGATGATATAGCACACTCTAGTAATCCACAAAAGGGGATTTATTAGACCTATAAGATATATATCCCACTTCTCTAATGGCTCTAGCACCACTACAAGAAATAAAGGTATCTCATCATGCCTTTGATAGTTTACATGCATCACATCTCCTACAATATTACTTAGTAGGATGGTATAATGAGGCCCACCATATTCCTTTGTGTACCACCTTCTTGAATGTGTATTTTCGTCCATTATGTCCTTTAGTGACACCTTCATGTGCTTCATATAAAACTGCATGCCATTCATGTTCATATACACATCTATGCATGATCCCATTGATTCCAACCTTATATTCATGTTCTACAATGAGTTGGTAATATACAACATGAGTTACTAGTTGTTATTGCTACACATCGATATAATATTCAAAAAATTTCTTGGTCATTAATAACTCTTTAATATCCTTAAATTTAAATTTTTCCTTTAGTGACCCCTTCACGTGTTTCATATAAAACTACATCCCATTCATGTTCATATACACATCTATGCATGATCTCATTGATTCCAAGCTTATACTCATGTTCTACAATGAGTTGGTAATATACAACATGAGTTACTAGTTGTTATTGCTACACATCGGTATAATATTCAGGTTCTTTATTGGTCATTAATAACTCTTTAATATCCTTAATTTTTTCTAGTACTTCCTCAATCCAATAGATGTGCATGTCAAGTAAATCATCATGAACCCTCTGTCCACTTTCTCCAATGATTAGGTCCCACATTATGTTTCCTACACTTAACCACCACTTTAATTTTTTTTTTAAATAGAAGGACTATCTATAGAATCTTCCCCTCCCCCAATTCTAGCTTGTTGACTAAGTGTTTTAGTGAAGAATGATCGGTGAAGAATTTAAACACATTACCTAGAATATATTTTCTAAACTTTTGTATCACTTACACCATTAAGAGGACCTATGTTTCTATTATTGCATAGTTTCTTTATGCATTGAATAGTTTCATACTAGAAAATGGAATGTGGTGATTAATATTACCGTCTCCAAGTTGCACCTTTTCACATACATGCAACCATAATTTATGCAGGCTCTATGATCCCTATAAAGGACAAGAGACCAAATTATATGTACAATTATTAGCAATCTTCAAAGAAGATATTTATAGCATATTTAACACAATCTTGTTGATGAGATGAGCTTCTAAGACCTAAAAATTGTGTGCATCTTGGAAACGTTTTTGTAACAAACCTCCTGTTTCGTATGACAACAAACCTCTCATAACAAGTGATTTTTTCTTTGTGTGTGCATGTGTACAAGGGTAATACAGACGTTATACTCTGCATCGCAACATGACGATGAACATGATGCATGCAACTGTGACAACAACATAACGACCTAAGAGGCACATCAAGCACCTGGAAGCAAAGAACGACAATCAACCGACGAAAACAAAATAAGACTGACTACCCGCCTGTCCTACCCTGCAATGGTTAGGACCTCCAAGACACATAAGCAACGTTCAAGCCTAGGTTCCCATCAATTTTGACCATTTAAGGTCTCAGGGCTGGTGACTGTTCTAAGGAACAAGGAGGTGTCTACATCCCCTCCCAAAACAACAAGTCCAAGACGACTAAGCTAATAACAACATCAAGATCATCCAGGACACCTTCTGCCACTTAAAAATCAAAATTTCATAAATCCTTCAAGAATATTGAAAGTCGACCTTAATATAGTCTTTTACATAAATTAGACATTGAAAAGTTTTATTTTCTCCCATAATGGAAAACTATGTTATCTTAAATGCAGTAGCATATTATACACACTTACACTCTAACTGTTATAGTAAGGGAATATAATGAAGGAATTATCTAATGAAGGTATAACTTTGACTACATACTTCCAATAAAAATCCAAATCTTAAAGATTTTCAAAAATATTTAAAAAGGTATTTTATTTAACATAAACATTGACATATCTGACATTAGAATCTAATGATAACTTTAACTTGAAATCTCGCCTCTAATAAAATCTTATATCCTTTTTAATAATATGTAAAGATAACCAAAGTATTTTACTTAGGACGAACATTGGTATCGGAATCAATGGTAAAACTAAGTCTATTAGAGGATAGCCTTATAACAAATTCATTTGCACAATTCTAAATTAATAGTGTCAACAGAGTACCATCTAAATCAACATATAAAGGACATTACTAAGCAAGTCCAAATCTTCGACTGGAATAATAATTAAAAATATAATTAATCATTAACTGAAATCTAACTACCTTGTCTAAATTATAAACTAGCCATTCATTATAAACTTGCAATATTTTTAAATTGGAAATGAATGAAGCATGTACCCAACACCACATAAAGATGAAAAAGGCAGGGTATAAAAATAAAGAATTTGTACTTGCAATTTTTTTAATTATAAATCATTACATCAGTTGTCCATCAATAATTAAAAATAAAACTGTCGGCCACTGAATCTTGAAAATAGTTTTTCAATTTCACAAATAAAGAAAAATGCGAGATATTCTAGTGTGGTAAAGACATTCCACAAATTTTGAAAACACTTTTTCAATTTAGAAGAATATCCATGAAAGGTAATTTGAAATGTTCAATTCCTCATTCGAAATTTATTCACGACAGATGTGGCTTGCTTAGAAGAAAATAAGTGGCAGTTATTGTCTAAAAATATAAGTGGCAGTCATCAAGGGAGGGTGGTTCAATGAAAAATCGAATGCGGTTACGTGGTTGAAGGGAAATCATAATTACTCTGTTCAACGCAATTAATTGTTATTATCAACGCTGACCAACCAACCAATATCATTTCAAGAAATAACAGAAAGCTGACAACACTAGGGAGCCGATTATACTCGCCGTCAGGTAAAGGCAAGGAAAACGCAGTCATCAAGGGGCAACTTGTTGTGCCACACATTTGCAAACACCGGCTACATTAAAGGGCAAACGAGGGTCCTTAAAAACAACCCAGCTATGTTTTAAAGGAAAAATCGTGGTAAAATATGCAACACACAGTCATCACAATTCATAAATGCCAGTGCATTCATCTGCGTTGGCCATAATTAAAGTCATGGTAAAAACAACTAGCTCAGGAATGCGGTTTAAGAAAAATCGTGGAAGTTGTGATGAGTGGTAAAGGAGGTCCTTTACATAGCAAAATCGTATGCTTTAACCAGGAAAAATCGTATCCTCTAATCAGGAAAAACATTGTCATCCCTGTGGGCATTTCATGGTTTTGGTTTCAGGTAGTAACAGGGAGGAGTAACACCCGCGTGACAGTACAAACATGGTCAAATTCGGTGGTAAGGATCATGGTGTAATCACTGACCAACAATAGACTATCAGTTGTGGTCGAAATGCGAACAATTGACTTATTAATAACATCACTGGTCAATCAAGCTACTAGTCTGCCATTTATGAAATCACCATTCAGCCTTACGCTATCAAAATTAGCAGGTTATCTATTATCATATATAAATTCTCTATCCAATGTAACTTATGTGATGAAAAACGCTATAAAAAGAATGAAAGTTGTTCGTTCAAATATCTATTCATTGTCTAAAAGTTCGCTGCCCACATCAATTGTCCATCCATTAACACATAATACACCACTCTTTACATAGCATAACCACCTCCATCGGCAACTAAAAACTCTACCTGAACTCAGTATCTACGCATGCATTCAAGGGTGTTTCGTTGGGGGATTCAAGAGTAAATCTCGTGCATTAAAGGTAACCATTTACTGTCTTTCAAGAGTAAAATGCAGCAGTAAGTAAATTAAAACACGGTAACTCCAGGATTAAAACGCTGGTCTGCTGTCATATCCACAGAGAGATTAACATTCGAAAATCAATGGCTAAGTTAAACAATCATATTACTGAGGTTAAACATCCAAACAATAATGCGTTGAGATTAACCATTCATTAAATGCCCATAAGTACAATTTTTATTAACCAAAACACCCTGGCAGTTTAGAACGAAGGGCAAGTAGCTTGGTCAAGCACCGGGTACTCGAACAACTGACCATAATTTAAATACAAGGGTTGGTTGTGCATATTCACCCCTAAGTCAATGAAGTGCAGCCGAAGGAGGGACAATCACCAAGCAACAACAAGATATGAAAATGACGAGTTGGTAGAAGACTTCGTCATTAATCAAACTTTGCAGGGTTAGAAAAATGCATCAGGGCGCAAGACAAACAATTAGCAAAGGACAACAATAGAGGTAGACGGATGAGTTCGTCCTTCACTTCACCATCCTCGCATAGAAAAGCAGGGTGTTGAGATCCATAGGTCTTTTAATGCTAAGGCAATGACTGTAGATCAAGCTCCTAGCCGACTGCTCAGGCGAGGACTGGCGTGCTAGGGGCAAAGGCAAACAATTTCAAGGGTGTTGAAGGAAAATCTCCCTGTGGACAGGTAGATCTCCTCAAAGACAGAAAATGCTTATCATGGTCACTGACTTCCTTTTAGATCTAGGTGGACTAGTGTGTGAGGAGGAAGGAGGAAAAAAGTATATTTTACTGGTGTTTGTCCCTGCACGCTCTGAGTTGAGCTAAAATCTTTCGCTCCTTGATAAACCCTGTAGACAAACAAAGTATGACCACTTCCTACTCTATCAATATTAGTCTGAAATAGGTCTATCTACTAAAGAGACAAATTCATGTGAGATTGAACATGAATTAGAAAGAAACAGGCCAAGCAAATTATATTAGTGAGGACAAAACATTGCTTACAGTCGTAGATGAATTGCAACAGTTTTGTCAAGTCCTCCTTGTCTACCCCTTGCTCAAAAGATCCATGGTCTGAATGATGATAGCTTCATCGATTTCTCCCTATGAGATCATAGGTCTCTTGCTTCCAAAATATCTATGTTCTAGCACCACTTATAAGATCATAAGTTTGGTGTGGTTCTCCCTTTTCAGTCCCCCTTTCACCATGAGAAAGCTTGCTTATAAACCCTTGGAGAGGCTCAACAGCTTGAGATATCCTTGGGGTGAGTTGAGGATTTTCCTCCTCCAGTTACAGATCTTCCCTAAGATCATGGCTTGATTGAGGAATTTGAATCCAGCTGACTTCTAAGAATGAAATGATCCTTCCCCCATTCATCTCAACAACTTAACTACTGCCCAGAATAGGCAGCGCTCCCTCAAAAGGGCCATCAGAGCTCTATAGCGCTCCCTAGCAGTGTATAGGGGAGAGCCAACACTCCTGAAGATAGGAGCACTCCTGCAAAAGGGTTGATGCAGTGCTATAACGCTCCCTTATGACTTATGGGGGGGCGCCAACACTCCTGAGATAGTTATAGGGGAGCGCTCCCCTCCAAAAACTTAGTTTTTTAAGTCTTTTCAGATGGAAAAAGGTTCATGAGCCCAGTTAACCTTTCCTCCTCTTCCAAATCAAGTGTTTGACATGTGCCAAGTGTCCTGCTAATGTTGTTTACAAGCATGACATAGGCATCATGGAAGTATGCTTCCCTGACACTTGCGACACTTGTGAGCAAAATGTGACACTTGCGACCTTTGTAATGATGACACTTGCGACACTATCAAAGTGAGTATTTTTGATGTGTAACAGATTGCCCCCCAAAGTATGAAGTTAGAAGACAGAAACTGATAACTGAAATGCTTTGTAGACTTTAAAGCAAGGGTATAGACGCAGAGAACCTGACAAAAGTTGCACACAAACATCCAACAAATATTATGACATGTTTCAAACCTAAGGCAGGCATACCTATACTTGGGTGATCAAGACTTGTAATATATGGCCGCCATAAAATACATTGCGGATCCATAATTGTATTGATAAAAAGGTATAGCCACTGAAAATACACTTTGGATCTATACTCTTATGACATGAACTGATCGTAGCCACAAAGAATACACAGTGGATCTATGAGATGACAAGACATATCCATGACCAATACAAAGTGGATCTATGTAATAGTATATGTGTCATTGTTCAAAAGAAACTCCATTGCAACCTAGTCAAAGTACATATCAAAGTGATCACTCCACCCAGGGTCTTCTTACCGATCCCGATGTAGTACAAATCTAACCATGTGAATAGATGTCCTGATGTCGAACATGGAAGAAACCACTTGATTACCGGTCAATGATGTAAACTGTTAACAAGCACGAGGGAAATCACCATTAATGTCAATGATTCCCAAGGTACTCTAGTACATTCCAATGAATGTGAATGGATGAGATGAAGTAGAACATCCGTGGAATCATCCGATCAGAGGTCAATTATGTAAACCCAATGTTGAATGTGAGGAGGCCTGCCATTGAGGCATGCAGGTCTCAAAGTACTAACTGGTTTCTAAGTCTAGTCCCTGGATGACGTGTTGAAGTTGACAGGAGTAGACTCGTTGAAGGAGGGCTTTGATGTATCCCCCATCAACGACATGAAATAGACACAGAGATGTAATTGGTAGATCAAAGGAACATGGACTGACGTGGGTATTGAGACAAGATATTTGTGATGGCTGACTCTCGAGGAAGATACTTCCCTTGAACACTGAGGCACAACAACAGAAACATGACATGGACCAAAACTTGATGATGTAGTGGATGCTGTGAATTACGTCAGGTGACCCAAAGGAGTGAAAGAAACTCAAAGGATTGGCTCACTGAAAAGTTTTAGCAGATTATAATGCATGCAAAATACAAAGTGCCATGTTCAAGGGTGACTCTAAGAGTTACTTGGTAATGTTCTCAAAAAACTGCTTGGCTTGTTTCCTTCAATTTTTCCCCCATCCAGATAGACAAGTACCTCTTTTTAATTTAACGAGCTCGAGGAGGATAAAACATACTCGATAAAACTCACCCTTGGTAAGTTCCTCTTCCTTTGTTTAACGAATTGGAAGAAGTAAGGGTTCGATCCCATATGGGCCTGTCGAAGTTTTGTTTAGCGAGTTCAAAGACAGAAAACTCAAAGGTTTTTCATGATTATAGAGTCTGGAAAAACACTTAAAAAGAGAACTCTCTCAGTACATTTTTCGTAAAGTAGTCTGACAAGACCGAAAAAGAGATAAACTATCACTCAACAGACATTTTCTTCAAATACTTTAACGAGTGTGAAGAGAACAAGGTCGCTTGGTAATCTTTTCATCTTTAGAGAGTCTGAAAAGAACTTAAAGATGACTCCAATGTTGTCCTTTTTCATAATGTTAGTCTCGCGAGGCCGAAAAAGAGATAAATTATCACTGGAAAGACACCCTTTCAGACCGTTTAACGAGTGGGAAAGGAAGCAAGATCACTCGGCAATATTTTCATGTTTAGAGAGTCTGAAAAGAGCTTAAAGACAACTCCAGGGGGTTCCTTTTTCGTATATCCATACAGGTCCGTAAAAGAGATAAAAGTCTACCTGGATGCATTCTCATGTATTTACGAGCACGATAAAGAAGAAAGACTAAGCTCGGTATGCCCCCAGATTGAAAGCTAGTGGATTAACTCCAGAATGATCATAAAAGGCTAGAGACATGCCTTCCAAGCTTCAATTCATTCACCGATTTTGATGTTGTCACCAATTTCTCTAGTAGATGAGAAAAAGGAGAAGGGTGGACGAAAAAAAGGTTCAAGAGAGGTGACTATTTCATTTTTTAATGAGCTTGACATAGGAAAAGAACGATGCTCAGGACCTTTGTTTCATTTTTTAACGAGCTTGCCACAGAGAAGAGAAACTATGCTCGTTGTTTCTTGATCATGGCTTTCAAGAGGATAATGCTCTAGAAGGGTACCATGTCAAAGGACAAAACTTGGTCACGTCTTCCAAGAGATCTTCGCTGGATGGAAGAGAATCACTCTGGAAGGAAAACATGTCGAGGGTCGTGACAGGGGTAAGGAGATCAGGCTCCAATAACCCTACCGAAGAAATCACCATGTCAACTACCGGATCCAAGGCATTAGAAGTTGAAATCATGGGAGACAACGCTACATAATTGACATGCGGCGAGGGTGATACTGTCTGCATATAAGAACCACTTAGGGAGGTAACCCAGTCAGGGCTGATGAATGAAAGTTGATCAATAGTCACAATTCTTCCATTGTGAGGAAAATATATCACACAGAAAAGAGTGGATACAATAGCTTTCATGGCATACACATAATCCCGCCCAAGGAGTAAAGCGAAATCCAAGGGGTCTCGGACTACCATGACATCGATAAAGACAGTTTTCCCTACCAAAGTTATGGGAAACTGAGGAAGGATCCCTAAAGTTTGACTAGTTCTTCTGTTAAAAGCTAACAAATTCTGTGTAATCGATGCAAGCTGCGGACAACCCAAAGCGTACCAAGCAACAGAAGAAAAAATAATAACGGATGCACCTTCATCTATCAGTGTTTGAGGAACATCCCGACCATGAACCTGTACTGTAATCTGGAAAGGAATGTGAGAGGGAAGACGAGGTCCAGTTAGTGCACCCCAATCAAAAAGGATGGTGCCAGTACTTGGAGGGGGTTTCATAGGAGAAGGAGGAATGCCCCCCGGCATGGTAGAGTCTGTATTAACGAGAAAAACATGGGCAGTATTGGGTTTACTCTCTAGAAGGGGAGTAGGATCAACTGATGATTGGATCGGATCAACCAATGGTGGACTTGGACAGACCGCTTTAGCACTCTTTAGAGGAAGAGTGGGACTGACCGAGGAAGGGAATGGATCAGTCACTTTGACATTCCTCAATGGAGGAATGGGATCGACCGATGGCGAAAATGGCTCGACCACTTTGGAACTCTTTAGAGGAAGAGTGGGACTGACTGAGGAAGGGACTGGATCAGTCACTTTGGCATTCCTCAACAGAGGAATGGGATCGACCGATGG
>SNQJ01S0176693.1:19009-30096 GCA_010110895.2 Picea sitchensis | reverse complement strand
CCCTGGGCGAAGCATCTCGAGGTTTTATTTCTAGGCTTTTGTCTTTTACCAGCTGCTTTTACCTTCTGGGCCTTTAGCCCCTTCTTCCCACGAGACAAGGTGCGATCCTGCAAATAGGTCAACCTAATGCCCAGACAAGGGGAATGGGATAAATGAGTGGGAGATAAGATGAAACAATGGTGCTATGATGGGAGCGGACGATGGCTTTTCAGAAATTCCCCCAGTGGCAAACCAAGACCTATGGGCACAGGCTTGCTAGGGCACCCTGTTAATTTCCCCAAGCATGGTCAAGTGGGCTAATGTAAGATCCAAGCAGTTGTTAGAGATAAAAGGAATCAGATGCATATATTTAAAGGTTTCAATGATCAAAAGTGACACATACCATGATACCTGGACCAATTACCTCATGGAGCAAGAACCTCTTCTGATACAGGATCAAGCCGATGGTGATGGATGCTGCTACTGCTGACAAGACAAAAGATGATGAATGAAGAAAAGGCGGGCCCTCCAGGGCCATGCTCAGGTCAATCCTGCTCTCGGTACTCCATGTCTAGGACCTGTGGGCCTCGAGACATGATCACCTAGTTATCCCTAAAAAGTGGGGATAACAGGTACTAACAGAAATTTTTTGAGTTTTTTTTGTCACTTTTGCAGCTTTTCCAGCAAGCTTTTGCTCGCTAGTTTTTTGCAGGTTGGTGACATAAAGGAAAAGGTATAGCCATTTTGGGGCATCTAGACATCAAGCAAAGACCTACCAATTGGGGTAACTTTTACCCAACTTCTTTCTCTCTTCTATACATTGTAAGCAAGCCCAAAAGAGTCTCTAGGGCTTGCACTTCTCGAAGTTTTTAATTTTCTGCAATTTATTTTATTTTCTTTGCCTACACCTTGCATAGTGGATTGGCCTAGCCACCCATGCAAAATCTTATGGCTAGTTTTTAGATTTTATTTTCAGCATTGCAATTTATTTTCAAGTTTTTGCCCCACTTGTCCTTAAGGCAAGGTTGTGTGGCTAGGATCTATCTTTCCTTCCAAGTTATATCATTTATTTACATGCTTTTATTTTTCACCCACTTGGGCACAAAACGGGTAGGCCTTGTCCTCCATCTTGTACCTTTGTTGAGGTTGCAAGTAGTTTAGTTTTATTTTCAAGTTCTTTTATTCTTTATTGTTTGCCTACACCCTGCAAAGAGGATTGGCTTGGCCACCCATGCAGTATCGTAAGGCTAGGTAGATGTTTGATGCTTTTTGCTTCTAGTTTCAAGTTTCATGTGATATCTTATGTCTTAGGAGCACATCTTTACATTTTCTTAAGCCCATGGAGGCATAGATTATTTACTTGTACGTTCCTTTCAAGCATTTACATTCCTTTCAAGTTCTTGCTATTTACATTGCGTTCAAGCACTTGCAAGTTATTTCGTTTCAAGCACTTAAATTAATAAATCTTTAAGAGGTTCAATCAATTTATCTTAGATTGATAGGGGATCAATCTAACTAGTTTAATTAGGACACCTTTCACTGTCTCAACTTTCGCTATCAAAAAAGGAACTTGTGGAGGCGACAGGGGATGCTAGATCAGGGATGGTCTCACGGCACTAGGTGTCCCCCTTGTTGAGCACCCTTGTTTCATAGATTGACCTGTGGAGCTAGGGTAAGGCCTTGTTTGTCTTACTTATTGAGCACCCAACAGTCCTTTTGGCCAAAGCAGGGAGAGTTTTAGGGAAGCCACCTAGTCTAGGATTCAATTTCACTTAATCAACCTAAAATCCTAAAATATATCCACAAGCAACCTTGGTTTAACTTTATACTTTCATTTTATGGTTCATGCTCGTTAATTTCTGCAACATTTCCATTTCAAGTTATCTTTCATGCAATTTTATTGAGCATTGTGGGTGGTTGATTAGTGGATCTTAGGAGTTGCGCATCTTTTGCCCGTTGAGGCTTCTTTTCAAGCTTAGTCTCTCTCTCCTTTGAAGTTGCGCACTTTTAGCCCATGGAGGCTTTCTTTCATTGTGTTATCTCTCTAGAAGTTGTGCATTGAGCCATTGGGTAACCCCCTTGAAGTTGCGCACCAGCCTTGGGGCACTTCATTGTTTGGGTGTTGAGTTGTTGTTGTGTTGTGGATGCAATCTTGAATCATCTTTCTCCTTTCCCTGCATAATCAAATCAATTTGAGTTAGTTCATCTATTGCTCTACTAGAAGTTAGATCTAGCAAGTGTTTGCTTATTTCATTTGTTAATAGTTGTACATTGTTGTAGCATCTAGTTCTTTGTATTCTTTATTGTGTCGATAGTTGCTTCATTTCCTTGTATCTAATTTAATTGTAAGGTTTTGTAAAGTCATTTGTATCTTTTGTAAACTTAATTAACTCCATTTGCCCAACCTTAGGCACTAGTCTTAGTTGTCCTAGGGAAGGTTTGCCTTTGCATTGAAAGTTTTGCATTTGCATTGTCTGCCTCTCATATAGGCTAGTTTCCCCCCTAACTTTAAACAATTTAAAATTAACTCCTAGAATCAATCTAATAACTCACATAGTAACTAGTGTCCACCCCCCTGGGCTTCCCTAGGAGTAGGCCTAGAAGGAAGAAGTTCAAGTCGAGGTGACAGTGGGCTTGAACTTAGGCATTGTGCCTCCAAGGACACACTAAGTGGATTGGACTTAGTCCACGTTTGCAAGTGTGTAATAGGATGGCAACATGTTGCACATGGGTGAGTATTCTTACAACACGACTTACCATATGTCTATCAGGATGTCACCATTTAGAGCATTGTATGGATACGATGCACCCACTTTTGTGGAGACTGTGTTTGGGGATAGCAGGGTCCCGGGGGCCAAAGACTGGGTCGAGGAGAGTCAGAGGATTCTACGAGCAGTTAAGGATAACTTACAAACAGCTCAGAACCAGCATAAGATCTATGCAGACATGCAGAGGATAGAGCACAGTTTCGAGGTAGGGGACTTGGTTTTTCTGCGTTTACAGCCATACAGACAGTCCTCCTTGAAAAGGAGCGGGGCAGAGAAGCTAAAGCCTAGATTCTATGGACTGTACAGAGTCATCAAGAAGGTAGGCGAGGTGGCATATGAGCTAGAGCTACCGGAGGGTAGCAAGATTCACAACGTATTTCACATTTCTTGCCCTAAAAAAGCAGTGGGACATCAGGTTATCATTTCAAAGGAGTTGCCACCCTTGGATAAGAAGGTTCAGTTCGAGCTAGTGCTGGAGGAGGTGCTCGAGCAGAGAGAGCGCAGATTGAGGAGCAGGGTCATCAAGCAATGCTTTGTTAGATGGAGGGGACTTCCAGTGGAGGATGCCACATGGGAGGGAGAGCATATATTGCAACACCTAGGATTAATGTTGCTTGACGACAAGCAATCTCGAGAAGGGAGGACTGCGATGTCCCGTTCCCAAGAGTAGGCCAGCAGGGAGTGACTTAGTAGTCTATTTGTTCCCGTAGACTATAGTCATGCACAAACAAGGAACAAGAGGAGAAATAAGGGTGAATAAGTGGCTAAACGATGAATTAATCCAAAAAGCATAGGAAAAGTCACTTAAGCTAAAGTCAATGGAGAAATAGAAGAAAAAGGTGTTGAGGGGGAGACTTAATTAACTAATCACTCACCTTAGGAGGAAAAGCGCCTAGCTTAAGTGATGTCAACGGAGGATTAGATCAGGAAAGGTATAAAAGGAGGAATTCAACCTAATTCCTCATTGTGTTATGATTTGATGTTGAGAACAGTTTCCAGAGGAGGAAATCGACCTCTTTGATGTTTTGTGGATTTATGGAGGAAACCACCACCTAGATTGGTTTCAGTACTGGAAGACACACTCTAGCCTATCGAAGATACCATCCAGGTATTTCAACGTGCCAGTTCAGGAGTATTTAGATCCATTGCAGAGATTGTGCAGTGCAGCCAGTGAGGGCGCAAAGGTTAGAGAGGGTTTTGTGTAGTTGCACGAGACCAGGGCTTATCTCGTCGATTCCTTCCGACCTAGTTGAGGATCAGCCAGGGCGCTTCTTTTGAGCCACCGGTCATCAAATTCTAACTGTGGAATCTACCAGGGTGCATCAGACAGCCAAGAAGTGTGCAACTCTTGAGGAGGGACGTTTGGCGTTCCAGGGGGTTTTCCGGATCAGATCAAAGGAAACCCTTTCGACCAAGTACAAAGGAGGCCAGGGTGCACATTTCGAGACAGATATCAGTGGATTTTGTCAATGGAATCACTAGGGCGCACTCACAGAGCCTAGGAGGTGCGCAACCCCCCAGGGGATGTCATTCGATGTTCATCCAGAGCTTCAGGGGTCAGATCTTCAGTCCGACAATTATCAGGAGGTGCCTACGGACCAGGGCGCTCAGTTTGGGACAGTTTCCAGGTGGATCTGTCGAGTATAGCCACCAGGACGAGTTATCCAGCAGTTGTCGTGAGTTTCCGGAACTGCATTTTGTCGATCTATCTGTTCTTGTGCAGATCTATCCACATCTTCTGTTCACAGGTATTTTGTATTAGTCGCATTGTATTCCTATGACGATCCATGAGATTTAGTTGATGATTATTTCTCTGCTTTCCGCATTTCAGTTGTATTTCATGATTTTTCCATATAATACGTGCTATTGAGATTGTGTTAGTTCATTACTTCGCATGCTTCATATATATGTCCAAGCCTTATTTGTATGACACACACATGCGAATATCACCAAGCATGTTAAACAATTAACTAAAACGCATCCAAAAACCCCCAAAGTGTCAAATCCGAGAGTCAGAACACTAGTTCAGCAATAGATATCCAGATCTACCGCATTTGAGATATTTCATGGCCTACTACAGCAGATACGGCCCACTCAGTCCTAGCACAAGGGAACTCGGCACTTTTCTCACCCTGTCTTGGCCACTAGGGAACTCGCGGCTCCCTCTACCTGTGCACACAAGACTCGACCCCTTCTCTGTCACGCTGCCACTTGGTTCTACTAGGAGATGAAGGCATGCATCCTTCCGATCTACCACTTGGCACCTGCAATCTTCAAGGAAGAAACCCTCACTTGCACTCTTTCGATTTGCAGTTGAACCCTCAGTGTCACACTCACTCAATGAGTCGATATGTCTCCTCAAGCCACCCCCTCAACTTATAAATCTCTGGCTAGTTGATTCAATGGTGGAGATTATATCCCCAATGTGTCAAATCAATGGCTACGATCTAATCTGAAACTAACTTTCACTTTTTGGATAAGATCAAAGAAGCTTCTCACATAAAGTTAACTAATACTGATTAATAATTGATATTTCCTAAGTTTCAACTTAGGAAATATTTAAATGATCATTAATCAAATTAATGAATCTCATTTTCCTATGTTAGACTTGGGAAAAATTTAAATGATTTGAAGAAACATTAATCCTAGTGTCTTTGGCTTGCATGACACCTTGCCTAAGCCAAGACACATGTCCGAGCTACAATATTTCAACAAAATGTTTGACAATTGACTTTGATCTTTCAAGATGGTTGATGGTGATAAACCCACTATGTGTTACATTTATGAGGTGATGGATCTCACCAAAGAGGCCATCAAAACAAGATATAGGGAAGAGGCGAAGTATATACCTATTTTGCATATTATTGATAAGCGTTGGGATAGGCAATTGCATTCTCCCTTACATGTTCTTGGGTACATTTTAAACCCAATATATTTTTATGATAACTCCAAATTTATTGAGGATGGGGAGGTTGGTAGAGGGCTTCTAACATGCATTGAAAGTTTCAACCCTAATCAAGAAACCCAAAGCCACATTCTTTGAATTTGAATTGGAAGGATTCATTTAAAATTTAAAGAGTAAACTTTAAAGTTTAATTCACATTTCAATGTATCATGATGATGATAGGTTTGGATCATTCAGCTATTCACCTGAACTTGGAAGATGAAGAGCTAGATCCTACATCCGATTGGATTCAATCGGAGAAGGCTCCTCTTTTTCACCTCGAGGACATGGAGAACCTTGAGGGTCAAGCAATTGAACACATAGGAGAACCTGCTTCTTAGTTTTTTTACTATTTAGTATCAGACCTAAGTACTCAATATTTTGTTAACTTTTATAAGCATATGCTTCCATCTCTCGCCTTGCAGTCTGGACTCATATTATATATGAGATACCTATTCATCTATGATATTTTAGACATCTATTGATCGTTTGCATTGTATGGACATGGCTTTATTGAATATCCATGAAAAAATCTTTTTTAATTCAAAATATGTGTATATCTTTATATTTTTGTATTTGCCAATATTTTTCCAATCCAATTCAAACTCTTCGCTCTTTTGCCTCACCGATTTTTTGTCGATTCTGAGTCTAGCAATATTAGCTTCACCCAAGTAGCTCTAAGAGATCAAAGATGAACTGGATTACATCACTAGACATAACTTCATCCCTGTTATAATCAATATTTAATGCCCGTTCCATTATTGACAAAGGTATTTAACACATCAAGTCATAAACTCATCCCTGCTATGATCGATAATTAATGGCCCGTTCCATCATTGACAAAGGTATTTAACACATCAGTTCTACTACATAGACGTTCTAAAATTTAGAGCATAGTTTTATAATGGTTAGAAAAACCATTTCTATTTCCACCTTTTAAGTGACTAAAGGTCCAACAATGCTTGGTCAAATGTATGTGCACCTGTGGATGTATGTTAACTGGGTGGTCATACTTGTCACCAAGAGACATCAAGCAAATGTGAACTGCATATTCACATGTACACCACAGACTAACCTAGGATATAAGGCAAAAGAAAATCATCATTCTACATGCTAGGCTATTGTGCATACCTTGTCTTCAATAGATGGGCAATATCGTGGTCCCTTTGATTCAACCCAGCCTCCATATGTAGGTGTCTCATGCAAGTTTTCTTTGATAAGCTGGTGAGTGGACGCAGTTGTGTGAGTCAGGTAACAGCACATTTGCTCTCTTTCTATGTGAACATTAGGATCAAAACTGAACCAGCTAACCTGTAAACATTCCCTAAACTTGCATCAGCAGTACACAATGGGAAAAAGGATTTAGAAACTATCACAGAGCCAACATGTATAACTTTAGTTTGCAGTTATGTTTTGAATCTGCAACTGATCAGACACACATAAATAGTATAACATCATATCACATTTTGGACATAATTTTCAGAATGGAAACTAGACAACATATGCAATTACATGAACATCAGTGAACCAAATTACACAGCACTAGCAGATTTACAGAATCGTGATAGTGTAAATTGTTGCACTAAGTCAATCCTTTAAAGATCCAAGAGAGTGAGTACTCCACCTTATTGAAAAAATAAAGTACATCGCATTATCAAAGAAGGAAAAGCAGTATAAATTTAAAGTGATATTGACCTATCCATTCTCTATATTCTATAATCCTTCCATGTTCGGTGCCTGAACATCATCAGGCACTCATACTGGCAGCCTGCATTTTCAAATCTACCAATTGAGCATTGGCTTGAGACCTCACATAGAGAACATGACAAGCAAGTCTACCATTTTCAAGTGAATCATAGGACATCATGGAATGGAAGGCATACTCTACATGAATATAGTTGATTGCATCTGGTCTATTCCTTTAAAGAATATGCTAAAGCAGTGATGCACCTTCTTGCATCCATTGAAATTTTAAGGAGATAGCTATTAGTTATTCAAGAGCCCCAAAAAGAAGCATGTTTTTTAATAGCACTAGATTGGGTGAACTTGTCAGTAGTTTTAAGAAATATATACAAAACTGTTTTTAATCAGACATACTGGAAAAAATTAACAATTATGGACCCCTTATTAGTCTTAAATTTTAATCTTCAATGAAAATTGGCCTGACAAATTTTTTAAGTTAATAGAAATTAACCATATTGGAGAAACTATTAACCATGATGAACCCTTTATTCTGTTTTCTCAGTATCCAAGGCACAGTAAAAGCACATTACCATTTAACTCAAAAATAAAGCATTTCCAGTATGGAAATGGCTGGAAAACTCCAGGAAATGTTTCCGTAGCTGTACGCATTTCCAAGACTATGCAGTTCCTTGTAACAGAAACAAGGTATTTCTTGTTTTTCTTTTAGCATTCAATAAAATGTAGAACTATGGCTCCTGTTACCCCTCAGTTTCAATTCAGTTGTACCTCATTTTCTTTGCCAGATATGATCCAGCGTATAAGCAGATCTTGTGCCTATCTCGATCACATCAGAGCTTAGAGTACCATGATCAGATGTGTCATCACGATGACTTGTACTATTGTATCATGATCAGCCAAAAGTTATTACGGAAATCGAGCACATAAAGAAACCAAGATAACTCAAAAGACTTCTCCATATTGTATTTTAAATGAAAAAGTGAAAGCTTTCTTATATAGGACTACAATCAAGTCGAGTCAATCCACTTTATGAATGTGGAATAAACCGATAAAGTGAAATAGGACATAAAAGCATAAACTAACCTGAAGTCGAATTGACTTTATTAATGCCTAAGTCTAATATTTAGTTGACCATTATAAACTAACATTTATTTTAACACCCTCCCTTAATGGTCAATCTACTAACTACACCAAGCTTATCCTGAAATTTTACATACTTTTCAAAACCCAAAGCCTTGGTGAGAATGTTTGCAGTTTGATCCCCTGTAGGACAATACTACAGCTCGATAGACCCATCTTCTGCAAGTTGTTGGATGAAGTGGCAATGTACCTCAACATGTTTGGTATGCCTGTGGAAGAGTAGATTCTTGGCAAGTTTCATCACCCCTTGGTTGTCACATATCAGGGGTGTTGGCTCTATTTGTTGCATCTGCATATCTGAAAGCATCCTCCTGAGCCAAACTTCCTTACATGCTCCTTTCACTGCTCCTCGATATTCTACTTCTGTTGATGAAAGGGCTACTGCATGCTACTTCTTGCTGGTCCATGTGACTGCACTCGTGCCAAGGCTGAAAACATATCCAGAAATGGATTATTTTTCATCAATAGAACTTTCCCAATCTGAATCTATATACCCACACAGCCTAGGGTCATTGCTTCAGATGTACAGAATGCCAAAGTCAAGTGTCCCTTTCACATATCTCAGCACTCACTTTGTTGTTATACACTGCTCTATGTTTGGCACTGTCATGAATCTGGAAATGAAGATCACAGCGAAACTCAAATCAGGTCTAGTGGCTATAAGATATATCAAGGTACCCACTAGTTTCCTGTATATTGACTTATAAACTGCCTTAGAGTCAGTTTTGGCTGAAAGTTTCAACCCTTTCTCCATAGGTGTAGACGTGATTTTGCAATCTATCATTCTGAACTTGTCCAGCAAACTCCTAGAATATTTTGTTTGTGAGACAAAAATGTTGCTACATGTTTGCCAAACTTCTACACCCAGACAATAGTGTAGTAGGCCTAGATTTGTCATGTTAAAAGCTTTGCTCATATTGAATTTGATATGTGTTATTACACTTGCCTTACTGCATGTAATAATGATATCATCTACATATATGACTAGAAGGATGATATCATTACCATCTCTTTTGACATACATGTTGGAATCTGAAGGAGTTCACTGGAACCCCTGTTCATCCAAATACATGGCAATCTCGATGTACCATGCCCTAGGTGCATGTTTCAAACCATATAGACCCTTCTTCAGTCTACAAACCAAATGCTCCTTCCATGAAACTTAAAAACCCTACAATTGATACATGTATACTTATGAGACGAACAAAGTTCGCTCACACAAGAATTATCCAAAATACTTGGAATATAATAAAGTAACCCATGTAGGACTGTAAATAATATATGAATAGATAAGATGATATAAGATGATTACAATTGAGAATGAGGGCTTGTTTATATACCCACGCAGAGGTGCCCTTTAACCAATAGTCATGTCATTTGAGACATGTCATTTCATTATTAATAGTTATTATTTATTAATTAATTATTATTATGTTATGAATGTCTATTTATAGGTATATTTATGTTCATAACAACTTATTCCTCTAAATCTCCATTAAGGAAGGTGTTATCCACCAAGTTGCACTAGGATGGACTTGCAGTTGAGCCGCCAAAGATTGAACATTGATATGTTCAAAATCAGAGTTCAGAAGTCCAGCCAGTCAATATGGCCACTTTTTCGCATTTTCATCCCCCCGGAGACATTGTAATAAGATGTGTCTAAGCATGATGAATTTGTAAAAGGCTTAGCCACCTAAGATTGAATCATGAGTGCATAACTCTAGAGTGTATTTTTTACTTATTAATTATTTCTTTGCTTGAATTAACTTTTAAGCAAGTTATAATTTTTGAGTTTTTTCACTCAATTCCTCCAAAGCTGGAATGTGTACTGATGGTGAGGCCTTAGCTTGGAAAATCTAAGTCTAGTGTCTAATGTATATTACCATGCTAGCCATTAAAATTGAGTCATATGGAAATTGTGCTAAGTGGCCCCTAGGATTTTTTAATGTTTTCAGTCAATAAAAAAATTCTCGCAAAACAAAATATTTTAATTGTAATTTAGTCATAAGTTAAAAAAGTGGTACTAGGTGGGATTATATTCCTTGGGGATATTCTTTTTTACACTCAAAATACCCACTTCACCTAAGTACCCACTTTCTGAGTGAAACTAGTGATTTTTAATCACTTAAAATTAATTTTACTCACAAAAGTGAAATAAAAGACCAAATAAAGACAAAAAATCAGTAATGTTATTTTTTGGGAAACATGTCGGGGATATGTTTCAAGTTAACTCACCCTCTCTTAAGTTAACTTAGCCTTTTTGGCAAATGATTGGGAGTTGAAAGAGAGTTAGCATGAGTTAAAGATTGAGTTGGAAGTTTTTCCCATGAGAGGTGTGTTGAAATAATGTAACTGCAAAGTGTATTCTAATTATTATTTGATATATTATTCATTGGATCAATCCCCATTGTGGATTGATCATGTCGGCTACTGTAAAGGACCAAATCCCCTTTTGTGGATTTGTTAATGTTTAAGCCATTATTATAAATGTTTGCATTTCATTAGATAACAATAGCATAATCCAAGATCACTGAGAAATACACAATCACAAGAGA
>SNQJ01S0176693.1:2776-15122 GCA_010110895.2 Picea sitchensis | reverse complement strand
GTTATGCTGAATAACCTCAATAATCTTCTGGGTTACACAATTCAGAAATACATGAAGATGAAATATTTAAGAAAGGAAAGGTAGGAAATACATACATAAATGCAGCTATGACCACACACATGAGCATAATTGTAAATAGCAATAGAAATTGAATATGCTCTCATTATTATTATAATCAAAAGAACATGCCAAGAGAATCATAAAAGAGAATCTTACTTTGCTTGTTTGTTGTTAAGCAATTACATTAAGCTCCAGTTTACTATTATTTGAATTTTGGGCAGATTTACATTTTTAGAATGAGTGCAAATATAATAGAATGTAATGAACTATCGATATTCTATTTGTTCATTTCATGAAGTTGAGTGGGAAACCAAGTATTTACTATTAGTTCAAAAAAGGTCAAAATTTTGGAATTCGTCTTAGATTTTCTGGGATTTTGTTATGATCCATTGGATATATTGCTTTCTCTTTTTGAATAGACTTTCAAACTCCCAGTTGATGAATTTCCTCTTAGTTTGAACTTTGGATATGTATCAGTCTTTTAGCTTTAGCTTTTCATGGACATTAGTTTTGCTTCCAATGCCTATAGTTGCTACTGTTCTGTTAGAGTCAATAGAATGCTCACCCTTGTTTCGTCGTCCCATTTGTGACATTCTATTGCAATAAAGATGTTTTCACTATATTAATATCTTCACACTCATTTAGTTCTTGAGAAGTAAGTCAATGGCATGTATCAAACTTGGTTATTATCTGTTTTTATTATTTACATATATGTCAAGTTCATAGACATTGCTAATATTTGGGGGAAAATGTAATATTTCTTTATGTTCTCTAAATGATTTACGGAGGAAAAAAGATGTTGGTAAGAGTGTTTGTGCGAAGGACATCTAGATGACTTTTTGTCTTTTCTATTGGTGCCCAGATAGTAAAATTTAAGGATAAGGAGTCTCATCAAATATTCTTAGAGCCTGAAGGTCGCAATGTTCCAGAGCTTTATGTACAGGTATACATGCTAGCCATATATATTCCTTTACTATCTTATGTTTCTCTAATATCTATGTTTATGGCTCCAATGTGATTTCACGTGGAATTTGTAATTATTGATTTGACAATCATCATCTAAACTTAAAGAATTCAATTCTTCAATTGATTTTTCAAACTGGTTCTGTAGTATCTAACTATTTACAAATATGTCATTAAAGATCTCTTTGACAAGAAGTGGATTCTGATTAAGTTAGCATAGGAAACAATGGATCAAGTTGCTTTTGAAAACCTTGTACTTCTTCCTTGTGCTGATGAATCATATTTATCTTCTTCCGTGGTTGCTTGTGATGTATACCCCGGATCCCAATATTGATTCTTTTTTGGTATTGTAATGCAACCTTTCCCTGGTAACTCAACTTTGTGTCATTGGCTTCAGAATTGTTAGCTGCATTTTTGTCTTTTAGTGGTTCTTTATTGTGTTCTGAAGATTTATTATAGAAAATTTCATTAGATTTGTTAGATCCTGCATGTGATCTTTTTTGCAAGGCATCTTTACAATGCTTGTTGTTACACTGTACATCTAAAGTGTTAGTGGTTAATGTGTTTTGTGGATCAACATTGATGACAACATTTTTGCAACATTGATGCAGTCTATAATTTGATTCAAATAATTATTTTCAAAGATAACTCCATACATCACTGAACGTGTTTGTGAGATTCCCATTTCATTGACAACCATTCGGGGGAAATTAAATGTTGTGTTTGGTGCTTTTACTATTGCATGGCTATGTCCATATCTCCCCCATTTTGTAATGAAATTTATATAGAAAAGATGGGTTTTCTCATCCTATGTTTCACTGAGAAGCTATTGGCCCCTGTTATCCCCCAGTTTAGGGATAACTAAGGAGATTATGTCTCGANTTGCATGGCTATGTCCATATCTCCCCCATTTTGTAATGAAATTTATATAGAAAAGATGGGTTTTCTCATCCTATGTTTCACTGAGAAGCTATTGGCCCCTGTTATCCCCCAGTTTAGGGATAACTAAGGAGATTATGTCTCGAGGCACACAGGTCCCAGACATGGAGTACCGAGAGCCAGAGCGACTTGAGCAAGGCCCTGGAGGGCCCATCTTTTCACTCTTTAGCGCCTCCACTTTGTCAGTAGCATCATCCGTCACCTCAGCCTGGTCCTGTAGCAGAAATGGATCTTGCTCCATGAGGCAATGAGTCCGGGTATCATGGTATGTGTCACTCTGATCCTCAAAACCTTTGAATATGTGCATTCAATTCTTTTTGCTTCTAACGGGTGCTTGGATCTTATACCTATCCACTTGACCATATCTGGGGGGGATGACATGATGCCCTAGTAAGCTGGTGCCAATAGGTTTTGAGTTGCCACTGGGGGATTCATGAGAAACCATTGTCCACTCCCACCATACTTACCACTTTCCATCTTTCTCCTGCTCATCCATCCCATTACACTGGTCCGGGCATTGGGTTGGCCAAATATTTAAGGGTTGTAACTTGTACCTTACCTTGAAGAAGGGGCTAAAGGCCCAGAGGGTAAAAATAGCTGGCAAAAGATAGAAGCGAAAGAATGAAACCTTGAGATGCTTCGCCCAGGGATCCCTGAGAAAGCAGTAAAAAGCTTCTCAGCAAGAAACAGAGGGACCCATAAAAATAATAAAAAAACAAGACCTAGTTAGAGGATAGGGGGTCTCATCACAAGCTAGCCTATTAGGTCCATGGGCATGTAGCGGTATGACACTACCAGCAGCTGGTCACCACGCCAGGGTAGTGGCTCTTGGTGGCATAGCCAAGAGAAAGGGGGTCTCATCACGAGCCAACCTTATATTTTCGTGAAATGCTTGTGGATAACATTGCCACCACTGGTCACCACGCCAACGCAGTGTCCCCTAACTAGCTTCTTGAAAGAAAAAAGAAATAAGAATAAAGATAAAAGGCATGAATGGGCTTGGAAACATTTGCATCCATGATAGGTGCAACTCACCCTCTACAGAGGTACCCACAGGTAAGCCATACATTTTCCTACTATCACTGCACCCCTTGCCCAGACATCCCTTAGCCACTTCATCACTCACATGGCTTAGATTTGATCTCTCCCAGAAACATCCCACACCCAGTGAGCATTAGCCCAATAGGACGTCCTAGCGTTTCCTCCAAAATTGGCTTGTAGATTAGTATAATGTCTTTGAGCAATGGTCCGGGTAAAGGGGGTTTTATGCACATGTTTAATAACTTCTTGATGATTAGATGTGATTGGCATTGCTATGATCCCTGTGACTTATGAGCCCATGGAGGTCGTATCTTTTGATGTTTCAGGACCATACCCGACAGACAGGTACCCTTATGGACAGGTACACATGGGGAGATGATTAGTTCGGACCTCCATGGGGCTGAAATCCCACCAGATGGATGCTGAGACCCCAGTAGGGGGTAGAGACAGATCAAAGGATTTGCACCGAAGAAAAAGAGGACGTTCCACCAGAGGCAGCTTGGCAGACCCGTACCCAGGGGGGTTTTGCCCTTTCCACCAGGACGTAAGCCTGGAAGGCCCATGGCATCATCCAGTGCTTATGGAGGTTTTGGGAGGTAGTTGTGTGCCAAGTGGCAGGTTCCTGATGCCCAAGAAGGCCTAACGTTTTGCTTCAGGAAGCCAACGTTGCCCTAAAAAGGGCCTAACATCACCTTAAAAGGGCATGACATCATCATTTATGCTTGATTTAGGGTTTTAATTATGACATTTAATGTAAAACAATATTTTGATGTAAATTTGGGCATGTCGGCCTTTTTTGACCTAAAGTAAAATTAAAGGTCATTAGTATGGTATAAGTAGAGAGCTAAAACTCTCTTTTTTCTCATCATCTTTCACTCACACTTGTGTGAGGTCTGAAATTTGCGGCCCTCATTAGGGTTTTGGACTGAAATTTTGGTGTGCAATTTTTGAAGGAGAGCTATTTTTGGTGAAATTGGCAATTTTCTTGGTGGAAAGTCTACAACTAGGGTTTTCTTTGATGATACTTGGTGAATGTGAGTAAAATTCTGCAATTCTTCTCTTACTTGAATGGTTATGGTGTTTTACTTTACATTTTGTTAATTATTGAAATTGCTAGCTCAAACCCTAGGGATCAAGCACATGTTATTGTCCTTGTTCCAATTGCTATCTACCTACTAGATTGTGCCAAGGAGCCATTTTTCTTGAAGCCATTGCTAGGGAAAGAAGGTCGTTAGCCTTGGGGACTTAGCAGATCAGCCTTGGTAACTATGTAGGGGGACAACAACGCACGTGGGTAAAGTGGCTTCAGATGGGCGAGTACTGTTATAACACGACATATCAAATGTGCATCAGGATGTCACCATTCAGAGCACTGTATGGGTACAATGCACCATCATTTTTGGAGATAGTATTTAGGGACATTAGGGCTCCCTGAGCCAAAGAGTGGATAGAGGAGAGTTAGGAGATTCTTAAAATCTTGAAGGAAAACCTACAGGCAACGCAAAATCAACAGAAAATGTATGCAAACCGATAGAGAGTAGAGCGCAACTTCGAGGTGGGGGATTTGGTATTTATGAGATTACAACCATACAGACAATCCTCTCTTAAAAAGAGCGGAGCAAAAAAATTGTAGCCCAGATTCTATGGACCTTATCAGGCATCCAGAGAATTGGCGAGGTGGCCTACGAGTTAGAGCTACCAGAGGGCAGTAAGATCCACAACCTGTTCCACGTTTCTTGCCTCAAGAAGGTGGTGGGACAACAGGTTACTACTTTAGAGGAGCTAGCACCATTGGATGAGGAGGGCTAGTTGGAGTTGGTACCGGAGGAGGTTTTGGAGTATAGGGAGTGCAGATTGAGGAGTCAGATTATCAGGGAATGCCTAATCAGATGGAGGGGACTTCATGTTGAGGATTCTACATGGGAGGGGGATTAGATTCTATAACACCCTAGCTTGATGTTGCTTGAGGACAAGAAATCTTGGGAAGGGAGGACTGTAATGTCCCGTTCCTGGTGATGATTCCAGGAGGAGCGACTAAGTAGCCTATATTGGTTCCCGTAGGCTATAGTCGGAGGAAAAGGGGACACAAGAATTATTTAATGTCAAATACAGGAAAAACCCAAGTGAAAATGACATTGAGTAATTAAAAAGGGGTAAAAAGGGTGTTTAAGTGACTTAAGTGAATATTAAATTAGAACCTAGGGAAAAAGTCACTTAATGAATAAAGTCAACGAAGAATTAGAAGAGGTGGGATATAAAAGGATAAAAGTTGACTTTTTGGTTCATTAAGGAGTTTGTGAATTGGAAAATAGAACCTAGAGAGGAGTCAGGCGACTTCATTCATGTTTTGTGGATTTCTAGATGAAACCACCACCATTGACAGAGTTCGGTGTTGAGAGATACACCCTAGTTTTCCGGGAGGATCACACAAATCCTTCATTGAGTTACAGTTACAGGATACAAAATTAGAGAGAGAGACAACGCAAGTCAGGGCGTAGATACCCAGTTGCAGTGTGAGGTTTTCTTGGAGGATTTAGCAGCAGAAGAGGGTTGCTAGGCCAAATCAGTCAGGGCGATCCAGATTCCTTCAAACCCATTTGAGAGGAGACCAAGACGCTTCATTTGTAATGTCCCATTCTCCCTAGGCAGTTAGAATACCGTGGTGGTTTACACAGTTTCCTGTAAACCATTAGACGGATGAGTTAGGGAAATGATATTGGTAAAGTCACTTTCGAATTATAAAGTGAAAACTTAGGAAAAGTGAGTTTATTAATATTAAACCCCTCTTTGAGGGTACTTCTCTCCAATTATTAATTAAATGAATATTTTAATGGAGAAAAAGAAAAGTGAAAGAATAAAAGGACGGTTGAGAGTTGGAAAAGGGATTATTGACTATTCATTTAAAAAATTGAATTTTGGGAAGAGGAGCTCGGAGAGCTAGCGAGGGTTTCAGCTGGAAACCCATTTCGGTGCTCGGATTCGGCAGTGAAACTTATCTGCCCTAGCCGTGAGATTGGAGAAGCCATTCTGGTTTTTCATTTGCAGAGATTGGTATTGTGATTCGAGGAGATTCATCCGAGAAGAACTCCATCTTCAGATTCGGGAAGAGAGGACGTATTCCTTTTGGCACATGTGAAGGGATTGGGCGCTTCCTTTGAGCTGGGTGCACTCTTCATTTAATTGCTGGGCGTTTTTCATTGAGGCTGGGTCCTTCACCTCCCAAGGTGAGGCTATTTGCTGAGCGTGGTCTTTCATTTGTGATCCCTGCTGGTCAGCATTCTGTAGCTGCGTGTTTCCCTTTGGCTGGCCGTGTCTCTCTTTCTCAAGAGCTGCGTGTTCCTCCTATGCTGCGTGGAATGACAAGGGGAGGCTGATGTGGGTCGATCTCCATTAGATGGCTGTCCATTGCAGAGTGTGAGGCGCATTGCTGAGTAGGGACTGTTAGAACCACTCAAATCAGACAGCAGTGTAATCATTACATGGATTTTCCTCTCTTAGCAACACGTGTGGGCAGTTTTGGACAATTTTCCTCATGGCTGTGTGTGGATTGAGGGTCTAAGTTTGATACCTCAGTCATCCTCTTCACTTTTGAGAGGTATTTCTGCTTCTTTTTGATTGTCTTCAGTTCAGCATTATTAATCAATAAAATCAGCCAAAGTATGGTCAGTGTGTTCAATTAAATGTGACTGTTTTTACCATTATTTTTATGGGTTTTATTTAATGTCAAAACAACATGTTATGCATCTCATTGGGGAGGTATAAGGGGTCAGAAAACCAATAAAACAGCAAGCAAAACAATGAAATATATTGCAGTCCATTAGAATTTCACGTTCAGCAAACATTTACAGTAGTATGCAAAGTGTTTGATGAAAGTCCAACACCAGAACAGAAGGCTTCCTTCAACTTTTGCAACCAAGAATATTTCATCATTTGAGACAGTTATCATCAATTTCTGATAGGTAAAACTCCCAGGGCGCACCAGTGTAGCAATTTCCAGTGCGTGAGGGTTCCAACAACTATCCGAGGCTCCGATAGTGTATCAGAGAGCCAACAACATTACTTTTGAGGAAGGGCGAGTGTGCTAGAGAGCAGGGCGACCCTTCAGAGACAGGTCTCAGCCCATTCTGATGAGTATTGCCACCAGGGCGAACTTTCCAGTCATTCCCAAAAGTTGTGCATCGTATTTTTGAGTGCATGCAGCTCATTCTTCCGTGCATGCAGTGGATCAACCCAACAGATCTCAGATCCATCCATTTAGATGCATTATCGGTATTTATCAGTATATTGCTTTGTATTCCAGTAAGATCTCCATCTATAAAGATCTAGCTGATGAGTTTTGCTTGAGTTTCCCGCATTTTATCTTATATTGTCCTTCATTTTGCTTAATAAAATCATTGAGTTGGTTATGGTTCCACAAATATTTGCATACACTGTATTAAACATTTAAACACAACAAAATGCATCCATAAACCTTTGAAATTCAATCAAAAACCCCCAGCGTATCAGATCTACAGTCGAAACACTAGTTATTAGCAGTTTATATCCAGATCTAGGATCCAGGATATTACATGGCTATTATACAGTATACTTGCTACTTTGATTCTTTGAGGTCACCAGGGAAGCCTCCCTTGTGGTTGACCTCTTCCATCACTAAAATGTGGGAAGTTCTTACTAAGGTGTCAGTGGTAGGATATTCTGTAGTTATGCAAGATTTGAGGACTTAATCCTGCGATAACAAGACCTAAAATTCAATGAGGTTGGAACCACTCTCAAACATCCTGAAATAATTAATGGTAATGTTAAAAATTTAAGTAAAAGGATGAAATTTAATTACTAGGGTGGGTGAAATGGAGGGGTGGTGGAACTCCTTTGCTCTCGAAACCCTCTCGTCCTTGTCCTTAGCTAAAGAAAAACTGCTCTCTTTCTCCTTCGCTCTCCAAACCCTCTTTTTGTTTGCAAAATGACAAAAAAACCTAAGTTTTTGGCTTTATTTCCAGGCCTGTTCGTGTCTTGGCGAGTTTTCCAATCAGCTCGAGATATTTACAAAAATGTCGCGATATTATCGCCGATTGAAAACATCGTGATAAAATCAGGCGATAATATCGCCGACCCTTAAAATGGTGATAATATCGTGATGTCGGCGATATTATCGCAATGTTGGTAACACTGATGAAGGTATAGAACTTTTTGGGATACATGTAACAACCACTTCCAAAAGATAGGACAAGAGAAGGAATCTAGATGGAAAGTGTCAAGTATGGAAGGGAATGGTATGTTACTCCTATTAAGGCCTCCCAGTAGTACCCTTGTTCCCCACGAGTGACAACACTCGACTAGGACACATAGGATGGCCACCAAGGTGAAACAAGGAAAAAAGGATAATTTCGAAGCATCATGATCCATTATCTGACTTCAACTCATGATCCTCACCTAAATGCCTAATGCATTAAATGTAACAATTTGTATGAAACATTGACTAATGCAGCTCATGTGTGTTGGACCACCGTCATTGGATGATCTTGCTGATCAAGTGAATGAGCTGAGCAGTGAAGAGGGAGAGGGATCTGAGGGGCTGCTGTTTGAGTTATCCCTAGGTGAGAGGGGGTAACAGGTCCCATGCCCCTCTTGGGCACTTAGGTGGGCCCAAAAACTTCCAAAAAAGTGGCCAAAATGTTACTGCAAATGGCCGGAATGGCTTGGAAACATTGCCGGCCATATTGTATGGAATTTCCAGATTTGGAAATGCCATATGGTATGGCGAGTGGTGTTTCCAAGCCGTTTATACCTATTTTCGCGTTTCCGGGCATTTCGGGTACTAGAATGTGGCCCAAGTAGGCGTTTCATGCAACTTAGGTTTAGAATAATGACAACTCTCAAATAGATATGTATACATGTATGTGTTCCTATGTGTATTGATCATCATGCAGAGTGTATATTTAATGTTAAATGTTAGTAACATGTGTCCTAAATGCCTCTTCTTCTTTTCCATTTAAAACAGTCTCTACGTGTTTTCCCATACACTATATCGAAAAAATTTCTATGAGAAAACCTCACATCTAGAACTAGTTCAGTTATAGGCAACTTAATAATTAATTAGCTAAATTAAAACTAGAAACTGTTTTTTTCTAAGCAATATATAAGTGGTTCTAAACATACTAGTTTGTTGTTATAATTGTTATTGTAATCTATGTGCTGTGGTTTCCTTCTTGAACAGGGTTTTTCTACAGGCTTGCCAGAGAGACTTCAATTGCCATTGTTGAGAACATTACCTGGTCTTGAAAACTGTTTGATGTTGAGGCCTGCCTATGCTGTAGAGTATGATTACTTGCCTGCACATCAATGCCTTCGAACTCTTATGACAAAAAAGATAGAAGGTCTCTTTTTTTCAGGTCAGATAAATGGGACCACTGGTTATGAAGAAGCTGCAGCTCAAGTAACGATTCCCTATACAATGCCTAGTACTTACTGTCATTATTTTCCCTTTTGCAACTCTTATCCACTGTATGAATCTGTTGTTGGAGGTCAACTGGATGTTGTTCTTTCTTGTCATTCTCTATAAGAATAAAATGCAAAATAGATAGGCTGCCTCCATATTGCTAAGAAACCATTTATTTATTGGTATTATGCACACTCTAGTTTGTCTCTTCATGATCTGAAGTTCAAATAGCATAACAAGTCAAAGTATGTAGTCTAAAGCACAGATATAGAGGTTAGAATTCCATCAAATTTTGACGTCATCCTGATGGTTACTGACATATTCAATTTGTGAATTGTATTTTCAACATTTGTGATTTTGTAGGGTTTGATAGCAGGGATCAATGCTGCAAGGTTTTCTTCTGGAAAACCACTTATTGTCCTTGAGAGGGAAAGCAGCTATATTGGAACTTTGATTGATGATCTTGTGACAAAGGATCTTCGAGAACCATATCGTATGCTGACAAGGTACTGAAGTGATCAGTTTTGTGTGCGTTAGCAAACTATGTCTTCATAAATAAAGTTTAGTTATTGTGCTGTCACATAACTAATCTTTGCTGCTTTTGATTTATTATATTGAACTACTACTTCTCAAATTTAGAAGAGCATGGATGTGAGGATGGCAATACTTACAGATAAAAGGCCCTTCAAAAATATTGCTTTCTTGTATGTTGCTGATGGAGCTTAATATATAATCACTAGAAATTCGAAATTAGGGATGACCTGTTTTAGAAGAAACAAAATATGCTAAGTTATTGTAATATCCCTTGCTAATGGTGGTATGAATTATTACTTGCTGCTGTCCAGTTTTAATGGTTTTCTTGGTTGAGGAAATTCGTCAAACACTTGACACACCATGTACAATCGCCCTTATAACTGCTGTTATGTTTGATACCTGGTTGCTGATGGGTTTAATACTAATTTGGGTCATGTATTTTGTGAAATAGTTTGCTGCCACACCTATCTCCACTGTAGAAACCACCCCCTAATGACTGTTGTAGCTTATTTCTGATATGGGACTTTTGTCATACACTTTGAAGACGTATTCCCAACCTCCCTTTTAACTTCTATTTTCTGTTGTTGTCAATGGCTTATTGTTTTCGGTTGCTCATTTAGTTTCATAGATGAATGATGTTTCCATGTCACTCATAAGTTCCATATTCAATGATTTATTACAGCAAAGATTATAAGGCAATATCCAGAAATAACATACACAGAAGAGCAATGAGAGCAATGAGAGCAATGAGATGTCACACAAAATTCTGATTTATTGTAATAATCTGACCTGTTACAGGAATGATTGATTTCGAGGCTCATATCGTCCTCTTCTAAGAAGTAATGGTTTCCTCAATATCAAAACTCGGCTCTCGGAAAATGCAGTCCACTCCAGCAAAGAATGCAGACTTTCTGTATTTGTTTTCTGAGCTTGATGCAGAACTGGGCAACAATAGGAATCCTGTAGTGGTTTATCCCCTCTTTAAACCCCTTGCAATAGCTTCTGTAGCACTACACAATTCCTTGGCATTTCCTCAATCTCCCACTCTAATAATATGCCCTCTACAATCAAGTGCGCCTTTCTTAGAGGGCAAATGCACCCTCCTCTAATCCTGTGTGCTCTGCATGAGATATTTAGCCTTTAAATGGAGAATAAGGGCCCAGAACTCGGCCCCTGCCTTCAATAATTCGCCCAGCTAATAAATAAACATTCTCTCAGCCCAAAATTCACCCCAACAGTGAGGTATTCGTCCCCCAATGAAAGAGAACGACCCAGCACTTCATAAACTCGCCTAACAGTAATGGAATGTGCCCAGAATAACGAGATTCGACCCCAACAAGGATTTCTCAACCTTCTTCAAGCAAGTCGCCCTCTATAAACCCCAAACTCTGCCGCTACCTCTGAAAATGCAGTCACCCATGAAGAAAACTCAGCTACTGAATGTAAATCTGCTAACGATGAAGCACGATGAAGAAATCAGAGTGATCTCTTCCCACAAAATGACTACCTAGGGTGTATTGTTGCAACACCGAAACCAATCCTAGGGTTTGTCACCAAAACCCTCAAAACCCCAAGCTCTAAGAGCTCTCCAAGCCAAGAGGCCGAATACAAAATAATCAATCAACATAATGAGAGAATAGAGGCCCCTATCTCTCCTTTATACCCCCTGTTCACCTTTTCTCTCCAAGTGACTTTTTCTTTATTTTATTATTCCTTGATTAAATCACTTAATTAATTAATTAATTAACTCTAAAAAGTGATTTATCCATCCTTATGGCTTCTTTGGCCACTGAAAGTCACTTTTCATCATCTTATCCTGTAGTGCTCTTCCTCCCGATTCCGATGAGCTATTACACTAAGAGGTTTCTCAAAGTAATATGCCCATTATGACCTTCTTAGTGAATTTAATTAAAATATGACCCATAATAACTCAACCCCAACCAACACCTAGGGGTGGGGAAATGAGAAAATCACACACAGATCCAGAGGTGCAAAATGGATATTTGCTTGCATTGGACAAGTTGGTACTTGATGAAGAGGATTGTGCTCAAGTACGAAGTCAATTGACCAAATACATTAGTGAGCATGGAGTCTTTGGTAACTTGCATGCAACCAAAGATCGAGACAGGTTGGGTTCTAGCGAATGGTGGAACATGTATGGCTCCTCTGTCGAAAATTTGCATAAATTGGCGGTGAAGGTGCTTTCTCAAGTTGTTAACACCTTTTCTGCAGAGAGGTGTTGGAGCACCTATAGCTTCATCCATAGTGTAAAGAGAAACAACTTGAATGCAGACCGGGCATAAATCTTGGTTTATGTGCATTACAAGTTGAGGTTGTTGTCGCATTATTGTGATGTAGGGGGGAGTGCTTTAT
>SNQJ01S0176692.1:30816-47728 GCA_010110895.2 Picea sitchensis | reverse complement strand
GCCCAAATCCCTTTCCCTCCTTGCCCAAGTGTTTGCAACCCCTTCTGAGTTCTTGCCTCAACATTCCCTCTCTATCCCTTTCTCCTATACAATCCCTTCCCTTTCCCTAAAGTGATCAACTGATTGTGAGAGAAGGCATTGGGATAGTGCACTTGGAGCAACATTAAGAGGAGCATGGACGAGGTTCGTGGAGCATTGACCTACAAAGGTTGTAACTTTCGATCTTTGGATTTGAATAAAAGAATATTTTTCCTATCCCAAATGATATATTTATGTTTTTCATTTGATTTATGCATAATGGTTTATATATAACCCTAATTGATGAGTAGGGATAGAATATTTGTAGTGTTGTTTGCCTAAGTGTTGATGCAGGTCAAATTTGGGAGGAGACCAACATCTGGGGAAGCTACAAAGCTAAAAGAGGTCAACATTGAATGTTTGGAATAAAGGTACTACTTCTGACCTACTTTCTTATCTCTTTATGTTCATAATCTTAGAATGTTTGGGGTAGTTTAGGAATTAGATTTTATTTTAAGGGAGATCATAACTCTGCCTGTACTTTAACCCTGGAATAGTAATAGGGGGATTTCCCCTACTAATAGAATTGGCAACTCCACTGGGGAGTCTCTCTAGGGTTTTAGAGGGAGGTTTTTGGTTTTAATTGGCTTCTTTATTGCCTTTTGATTTTTTATCATGTTCATTGTGTCTTTTAAGGGTCTCTGGTCACCTGGAAGGTGCCTACCATCTTTCCTTTCCCAGTCAGTCTTCCTAGCCTTTTTCTTTTTGAAAAGTCTCAGAGGTGTATGCACTCTACTTTGGCTCATCCCGCGTATGTACACAGTCTACACAGTAGACAAATTGTGTACATACGTAGGCTACTAGTTCAACAACCCGCGTCTCTGTGTCTTGAAAGTGTTTTTAAAAAAATATATTTTTTTCTCTTTCCGATTGAAGCTTTAGGCTTCCCAGGGATTTCTTGGACCTTACAGAGTCTTTGTTTTTGGTCTTAACTTGGGTTAAATATTCGTTGTCAACTTTTTTCTTGATTTTCTTTTGTTTTCCCTAGAGGTTTAGAGTGAAATTTCAAGTTTTACATCCTCCTTTGGTTTATTTTTGAATCCCTGCATTTACGCAGTAGGTATAGGATCTCTATCAATCTTGGGTTTTGTTTTCTCTTTTTCCTGTTTCTTTCTTTGAAAAACAAAAAAATAAAATTACGTTGGTTTTTCTTGTTAAAGAAGTTCAAAAAATAAAAAAAGATTTTTTCTTGCATTTAGTTTGGTAACGTAGCCTAGGTTGTTTGTTTGCAAAAGAAAAGAGTTACAATTTCAAAGTATATTAGTTTTTCTTAGTCAAACAAAAACACTTTTTAGGAAATTTTCAATTATAAGATCTTGAAACATTAATTTGAAAAGTTGATTTTTACAAAGAGTTTTACAAGATTTTTCTTGAAATTCGAAGTATCTTATTTTCTTTTAAATGATCTAAAGTTTTCTTCATTTTTTCGTCTCTTACAAACACCATTATTTGCACGATCATATCCTTTGTGTAAATCAAGCCTTAAAATGAACGCTTAACTTAAAATATACTAGACTTTCTATTTGTAGGGTTCATTGACTAGTTTAGTCTTTTAGGGCCTTGAAATAGGTGTGAAGAGGAAACTCCTCAAGGCCATTTAAAACAAAAATTTGAGTCTGAGATAGGGAGTGTCTAAAGTCTATCGTCGTAAGAGTTAGTTGGGACCCCCCTCTAACACAGGGCCTAAACATGAGGTCGAGTAAGGAAAGGTAGAGGAGATAACCCCTCCAAAGTCGAACCAAACGTAGTGGGGATTGTATATTGAGGGTCTTTCTTGGGAACAATACTGATCGAATTTTCCTACGAAGCCTCATGGACCTTGAATGCATTCGATATCCTTAGTTGTCTTCCAGACCAATTGCTTCCAGAACCCTTGAAGGGATTCAGACTTGTTATCCTTCTCATTATGATCATCCCGACTGTCGACTGTACCCGCCTAATGACTGACTGCAAGCTGGCAACTTAGTTGCCTATTTTTTTACGGACTTACATAGGTGACTGCGGGGGTATACCACGGTACCTAGGGTAGATGTCAGATCGTGCTTTGCAGTTTCTACTTGGAGGGTGACTCCTTGTTTCAGTTTCACTTACACTGGTTACTTTCTCTAGTGTCGATTGGTGTAACTATCCTTCCCACTAGTTAGTGATATTCTTGATTTATCTTTAGGAACTTTTATTGTGTGCTCTGTGTTCCATGCTAGTCAAACCTTATTGTGTCGTTTTATCATTTCAAAACGTGGAAGATCAAAATCTCTACCGGTTGTGAAGGATTCAGGGCCTATCGCCGGTTACTTTGGATCCACCTCTTCCACTGTTGAGGCGAAGACTTTATCAATAAGGATCGTTCGAAGTGATCGGGTCGTACAAAACTATACCCGATCCAACTCTAAGAGGAAACTTTTTGGCACCAGAGGAATCTATCATTTCTGACCTCGAGACTGAAGGTTTTAGGCCAACATATCCTCTGATCACCGACTTATCGACACTGCTTCTAATCCAGGTTGTCCCTCCCGAGGTGACATCTTATGAACGCCAGTTTATTCAGCAAGAGATGATGGAAGAAAATGATTCTACTTCGTCGGAAAGTCCCCATACTTCTGTTACGAATACCACTAGAGGAGGAATTCTACCTCCTCCCCCACCTTTTCCTGTCAGGACCACGGTTGTCTCGACACCCACAACTTCGGGCAGTGGTTCAATTCCTTTGACGAATTCAACCAGTTTTTCGTTGACTCAGAACGCGACAAGATGTCCCTTCTCATATGGGACGCTCGAGTTTGACTCAAATTCAGTTCTTACTTACTCTACTTTACAGACCATGGGTCTGGGGGCAGGGAGCTCTAACGCTCCTTTGTTAGGATTGGTTGTGGGCACTACTGCCCCATTCAATGCTATTCCTTACAGTGGGGATCATATACCTCCTCTGTCCCCTTCGCTCAGTGGCACTTTTCAGCAGTCGATCGGGTCTAACACTAACTATAGCTTGTTTAGTGGAGGAGTTTGGGACCTTCATCCTACACAACACCGGTGGGATATATGATGTTCTCTTTGTTTGGTGCATTTGGGAACACAAATTTTTCTTCTATTTCTTTCTCGATTGGGGGAAACCCCATCTTTGGTTAAAAAAATGTTGTGCAAGGTACCATTCCTTTAGAGAGAACAACGACTGGAATATACTCCACATAAGGTCTTTGAAATCCTTGGCAGAGATCGTTTCCCTCGCAAGGGATGTTGATTAGGGGAAACCTGATCCATACTCAAAGGAACCCCAAGTAAGGTTCAATACCTATGCCAAGAGGATCGACTGATGGAATCCCCAACCAAGGTCCTTGGAACACTGCATACTGAGCAATCCCTGTGCAAGCTATGTCGTTTAACTTGGGGATTAAGACAATGATGAAACAACAGACGAAATTTCCTTTTTTTGGGCAAGGCCATGGTTCCTACCAAAACCTTGGACAACAGTCCAAATTTTCCTGGAAACCTGGTGCTAGTCAAAATATAGGTCCCTCTTTTCATTTAAATACTCTACAACCAAAAATACCCTTTCTGGAAACCCTACATTTTCTAGACTTGTCGATATTGTTAAATGACCTGATCTATCACAATCTTTATTGGAAACCCATTCCGACTAAGTTTCCTTCCCATATTTTGAAGTTTGAGGGAAATGCCGACAAAGATACGGGTGATCACGTGACTACATTTCACTTGTGGTTCTCATCGAACTCTTTGAAAGACAACTCTGTTCAGTTGCTCATTTTTCAACGCACTCTTATAGGGGGTGCAACGAAGTGGTATATTGAGCTCGACATTTCAAAGTACACTTAATTTAATTAGCTGGCTATGGTTTTCTTGAACCATTTCTAGTTTCCAGTGAGATACGATGCCAACACCGAGTTGTTGGCCAACTTCGAGCAGACTAAGGTTGACCACATCTCGGATCATATCTGAGAGTGGTGGAAAATAAAGATCTTTATTAAGGTCAAGGTCCCTCCTATGTTATTTCTTGAGTGGTTCTTGAAGTCTTTGGTTCCTTGTGTGCCCAAAGACGTAGCAACGTCAAGGGTGTTTTCTGAGGAAGAGGCTATTATGAGAGCCCAACAACTAGAACTGATTTACTCTCAATATGACATGTTTTACGAGATCTTACCCAATGTCCACGGTCAAATCTTGATAAGGCGAAAAAAAAATTTGGGCCCCACGCTGATGGCATAGTGACCTCAACACAAAGCAAGTCCATGGATCTGTTGTCTAATACATTACAAAAATTATCGATTCAATAGATTATGGCCAACCAGAATCCTAGTTTGGATGCCCCCGCAACCTAGATGTTGGATGTACACATTGTGCAATCGACAACTCCCCAGGCCAACCAATAGACTAAGGGAAAGAAGAAACAGAGAAACAAGAAGGGTAAAGGGGATAAAAAGGTTGCTAACAGTGTTGCAGAGGGTAAAACTGAGAAGAGGAAGGTGAAGTATCTATGTAAAATTTGCATGGACAACCACTTAACTTACCTATGCCATCGACTTGCAGAAGCCCAAAAGCTACTAGCACAACAACAACCTACTGTGTTGACAAACCCTTTTACACAAGCTAAAAATATGGCTTAGAATTCTACATCCATGAGAACGGATGGGGGTAGTTAGGGACCCCCCACACCTATTCCTAACAACCCAGTCATGACCATTTACATGATGAACATCGATGCTCATTTGTCAACCAAGACTCGTGACTACAAAACATCATAATATATTGAGAAAGGAAAGGAGGCCTCCAACCCATTGAATCCTCTTGAAATTGAGAAGACAGTGGGTGAGACAATGACTCGCATCCCTAAAAGTGTGTTTAAGAAGGATTCCCATAACTTAAACGCGAGGGCTTCTCATAAATACTCTGTCATGGAGGATCTGTCACATACCCCTTGTGCAATTTTTTCTTTGGATGTCCTCTACAAGTTCCCCTCATAGAGAAAAGCTATATTGTCTTCCTTGGGAGTGACAAAAACTAGTAGCTTAGGAATTTTTAGTCTCTAACTTTTTTCTTGATTAAGTGAGTATCCCTAATCCTGAATCCTCCCTGCTTATACTTTGCTTCTTGAATTTTAGACTTTAACCCTTGGTTTGATTTTCTATGTTTTGCATTTTTTCACTTTGAAATAATTTTCTTGAGTTTTTGAAGGTTTAGGATGTGATTTAATGAGATTTGTCACATTAATTGTCTATTTTACTTTTGAAATTTCAAATTATTGCCAAGTCATGAATGGTGCTACAGGAATAGTGCTATTCCTTCAGCGCTAAGGTAATTATTTTTTGACATGGACCAACCAACCTAGATCTTATCATGATTGCCCAAATTGTGGATAGAAGACCTGCATGTGCTCCACGATCTTTGCTCCAGTTGATGTTGTAGTTTAAACCATTATATGAAAGAGATTGATTTGTACCAGCCAGAACCCGAATCAAATCAAAACCGTCCTGGTGTTATTAAATGACACCATCACCTGTTATTCTAATATATCAGATGTTGTATGCAGAGATTGAATTAAGAGGAATTGATGTGTTCTAACAGTCATGGGTTTTAAAGTTCCCAGTTTCAAATCGTGCCGAGTTTTTACAAAACTTTGCCAGTGACATGGCACCGAAGAAGAGTGGACAAATCATTAGGCTGGAAACCGAGGGCACAAAATTGCTTGAATCTTACCCACAAATGGTGCAGAGGTTTAAAGAAGCAGGCTGGTTCGAGTTTTTCACAACTTTCCAGAGACACGATGAACATGTCTCCATGATATTCGCACAGAACTTTGATGATTTTGAAGTTGTTATTGGAAAATTGTTGATGATGGTGATTGAAAACTCAATTGCAAAAGCCTGCATATTGCCCCTTGGTGGAGAAAGGTCATGGAAAAAAGAGACTGTAGTAATGGAGTTCGTGAACCAGTTCTTGATACTAGAAAAACAAAACCCTAATTGGAAAAAATGAATACCACACAATTGGATTAGAAAGGAGTGGCATACTGCCTTGATTATAATTCATAGGTATATTACATGTGAGGGTAGGTTCTCACTGGTTTACATTTATCATATCATATTGTTAATGCACATTAATGGATATTGCCCCCTCAATCCACCATATTTTCTGCTAAAAATTCTATCTAAGATGTCCAAAAGGGTGTAGTCTCACCCTACTACAGCCAAAGGCATTCTTTTCCACCAATTTTTGATAAATACATTGGTTGTATATTCTTTGAATGAAGTATAGAGACCTTGGGATTGGTTAATCCAGTATCTAAGTAATGATCCACAACCAAAAAAATCTAAAAAGGTCAAAGGGAAAATATCAACTATACAGAAACATAGTGTTACAGTTGATGAATCCTCAATCAAAGAATAAATATCTGCAACCAGGGTAACACGGGCCAACAAAAGGAAGATGCAAACTGAGTCAATAGTTGTTGATGCCCCCATAGGTAAAGGTCAGGAAGAGGCCACTACCAGTAGAGGTAAGAAATAAAAACCTGATGCAAATATTGATATGTTTCCTAATACAGAGATAAAAACGGAAGTGGATGAAGATGAAGATTATAATATTAACCCAATTCAATCCACAGTCAAGCATAAACATAAATTAGCCATTAAAAAAGGTGCCAAGGGAAAAAAATAGGGGAAGAAACCTACACCTATCTCGAAATACCCTAGGAGAAACTCCACTAGGGCTGTAAACAAATTCAAGTTAAACTCTAAGGCTATGTTTGACCCATCCATCAAAAAAGAGAACCTTATAGTCATACAGGACAATTCTGAAGACTCTAAAGCAGGCATTAAAGAACAAGAAGAAATACCTCCAGTACACAGGAAAGCCAAATAAAATAAAAGATTGGAGAAGACAAAAGGAAAAGGAAAACAGGTGGCTGAATATTCTATAGGACCTACAACAAGAGAAACCACTAGATCATCAAAATCCGAAGCAATGTTTAAAGGTACTAGTGGAATTTCTGATGACAAATACTATCATCATGTAGATTCAGATCAGATTCCAGATATACCTAAGGTCATGGACTCAAATAGTTCTAATGATGATAATAGCTCATAACTATCCTCTAGATACTAGATCAAACTGAGAGAACCTAAGGCTGCTATAGACCTAAACAAAACTTCACATACAGAAGAATTTCCAGAGCTTAAAGTCAAGGTTAGAAGTGATAAAGACAAGATTAAAGAACTCTAGAAAATGGTGAATAAATTAAAGAAGGAAAAGGCTCAGGTGGAGCAATGGAGTGCTAGATAATAGGAGAAGATACAGGGTTTCAAGAAAAAGAGAAAGGAACAAAAGGCACTTCTCAAGGAGCTGCGAGAGTCTAATTTCAAATTGTATTCGCACAATATTGTGCTCACAACCAAGCTGAAATAGAGGAATACTAAATCCAGTGCCATCATTATATCATGATAGCCTTATGAAGTCCTTTTATGCACATTTTTGAAAGTATTGGTACTATTTACCCAAGGAGTAAAAGATGATCAACTTGATTTTGACCTAATGAATTTTGATAATTCTAATGTATAACTCAGTCAAGATTAACTCCAAATTTTGTGGGATTGGATAAGTTGTTGTAAAAGTGTTTTGGATTAATCTGTTGAGATGATTACTATTTTTTGGCAATGTAAGTGCTCATTTTGAGCTAATATTCCTAGAAGATAGACACTAACCAGATCTTGTTACTAACTGCATACTAGAAAATAGGATCTATAGTCATCTTTTGTATAGTTTAAAAAGACAGATGAAAGACTTTATGAAGGTTGAAAAATTTGATATTCAGGGACCTATTTTGAACTCTTTGTAAAACAAATTTATTCTACCTTGATACTTAATGGCAAAGACATATTGATGGTTAGACTTTCTCTTCTTTCATGTTCTTTTTGTTCTCTTGCTTGAGATCATTTTTCAATTGCAATGCATTGTTTTCTTGGTCTTAATTAATGCAGTGAATATTTTGATGTTATTATTATCAAGATTTGTTTTACATGCATACATTCTTGTTTCCAAATTAGATTTTGAGATAAGAAATTCATGTGGGGTTAATAAACTGAAGAATTCCACATTTCCTTTCTTTATTTTTCCTTATTTATCTGATATATCTATGTTTCTACCCTTTAACAAATTAGTGGGATATCTCTTGCCTTTATTCTGAAATTCATGTTTACCTTGAAACCTTGAACCAGTTTTCAACCACCCTTTTAAAAAACCAATTCATAAAACCCTTAAAATATCATTTCAATAACTCGATGATGCCCTAGCTTTCCCTCTCACAGTCAAGTGAAAATTTAGGGACTAAAATATTTTGGAACTGTTGTCATGGACGAAGAAATGAAGATATCTTCCTTGGGGAAACAAAAATATTAGTTTCAAATCTTGATGGTGAACAAGATTTTGGACATTACATGAGACTGTGATTTTTTACCTGGCGAATCATCTGTGGTAATTATGGCTCCTAAAAGAGAAGGCAAAGGACCTAAAACTCCTCTAACTTCCTCATCATTTATAAAGAAACCAGTTACCAGAAAAAAACCCAGACCCAGAGGCCATTGCAGTAGTACCAGACCCTGAAAAATTATTAAGAAAACCTAAAACTATTCCTAGAAAATATTCTCTCTCAAAGGGAAAATTTCCTTCAATCATTTCTCAAGGACAGTCTTATGAAATTATAAAACTCCAATAAGATGAAGAAGTGATTCCCGAAAGTGAAATTAAGCCTGTCATTGAGCCTGCTAGAATTTCCCTCCCTTCAACAATTTCAGAATTAAATTTAAATCAATGGAAGCTACTTGCTAAGCTCATTGAAGAGAAACATTCAAATACTTTGTCTGTAGTTGAAGATTTGATAGATCAAAAAAATATATTAAAAGTGAACCAGAAACACTCTCTTTATCATCTCAGTATTTATCTTTTGAAGAAAATAAACCATGTTATTCCTCTTTTGAAAACCCTATTTTTCTGGAAGCATCATCCTGCTCTAGTCCAGAAAAGAAACCTATGTTTTCTGAATATCAAGAAATACTATCAGCAAAGTTGAGTTGCTACACACAAGGGACAATTTCTCTTTCTACATCACCAATTTTGGTTACTCCTAAATCTCAAAAACCTAAGATAACAAATATGGTTGTGAATAGAATGGATGCAATTGTTGCAACCAGATATGCACCATTAAACTTGCCACAAGTTCTGTATGCCTTTACACCAAATGACTATAAGAAATATTTTCCAAGATTCAATGGAGAAGGAGGAGTTACTGCTGAGGAGAATTTGATTTCTTTCTATAGTTTTGAAGACAATTTTAATGTAGAGCATGCAGATGTGTGGATGAGACTATTTGTGTAGAGTTTAGATGGTGAAGCAAGAAAATGGTTCAGGAGCCTGCCACCTAATTCCATTGTTGATGTTGATGCTTTGGATGACACCTTTTTAATACACTGGTGAGATAAGGAAGACTATTTATACTACATTACTAAGTTTGGTTCTTTAAAAAGGAAACAAGGTGAATCAATATCTGATTTTACTAAAAGGTTCAATAAAATGTATAGTAAAATTCTAGATGAAATTAAGCTTTCAGAAACATCATCCAAAATCACCTTTGCCAATGATTTTGATGCTAAATTTTATATGTTATTGAGAGAAAGAAGGTCTGCTTCTCTGAGCCTGATGTAGGAAACAACTCTTGAGGTAGAATCTAACATACTAGCAACAGACAAGTTGAATTCTAGGGGTGATAGAGACAGGAAAAAATAGAAAGAAGATTTTCCTTCCTCTTCTCTTACAACATCTGATTCTAAGATAGATGAAAAGGATAAAATGTTGAAGACCTTGACATCTGAGATGGCCAGTTTGAAAATGGAACAAAAATAGCCCAGTAGACCTAGACAGGAAGGTGGATACATAAATCTTAATCATTTTAGGAGGCCAAATAATGTACCTCAAATATTACCAAGGGAAAGGAAGAATAAAGAAGATCAAAAAGTTTTTCCTCCTTTCCAAAATAATGAAGTAGAAGAAGCTAAGGAATAATATGATACTAAATATGACCCTGCAGTACATCTAAATGATTCAGAATCATCCCCTGCTCATTTGAAACAACATGATTATGAAGATGCTTTGATATTAAATTAGTTTGAAGAAGGGGATGTTGATGAGGTTATACAAAAGGAACCTAAAAGAAATAAATATGATCTTAGATCAAGATCAAATGCACCTAAGGTGGATGCACATGTTCCAACAAAGAAGGCCAGTACTCCAGTCAAATTAGGGATCAGTAAAGACAGTCCTGGAATTCAAATTGATCAACAATTAAAGCAACTTGACAAAGTTAGTATTACAAAGTTAAAGGAAACAAAAAAGGTTGTTTCTTCTTTAAGCCTGTAACATGAAATAAAAAAAAATCAATTTTTTTGTACCTCTGATAGAACTAATGAAAACAGAGCCTTTTAGGAAGATTGTTCTCAAGGCTTTACAACCCCCTGCTCAAGTCACCTTTTTAGATACTATCAGCCTTGAAGATGAGAACCCTGCTATAACCATTGGACCTCATATTGAAGACAAAACTAATGGTTCTCCTCCTTTCTACATATCACTAAACATCCATGACAAGATATTGCATAACTTCTTAATGGATTCTTGTGCCTCGCACAATGTCATGCCTAAAGTGGTAATGGATGAATTAGGGTTGGACATTACTAAACCCTAACTTGACCTATATTATTTTTACTCCAGGAAAGTTGAATGTTTGGGAGTCATCAAGGACATGGTTGTTACTCTTTCCCAGCTACCTATGAAAAGTGTGGTATTGGATGTCATTGTGGTTGACATACCTCCAAAATTTGGAATGCTTCTATCAAGATCCTAGGATAAGACAGTACGAGGCACTCTATAGATGGATCTCAGTTATGCTACCATACATGTTTTTTGTGGAGAACATCGAAGATTATACAGGGAAGTAAGACTGGCTTATTTGGTAAGTGATCATGCAAACCCTAGTAATCATCCTATATATGTTGTAGAAGATGAACTTGGATCCTCTATTTTTCATATTGGTGATCAGATGGCAGAAACATCAGTTAGAAGAATAACACCTATAGTTGGAGACAGTGCAAAAAAATTTGTTTGGAAAATGTATTTTGATGGGGCTTGTTCAAGAGAAGGTTCTGGCATTGGGATTGTTTTCATTTCCCCTACCCAAGAAGTCATTCCTATGTCATATAAACTTGAATTTGATACAACCAATAACATCAGTGAGTATGGAGCCCTATTGTTAGGATTGAAAGATGCTAAAGATATGGGTATATATAAGCTTTCTGTTTTTGGAGATTCAAAACTCATTATCCACCAGATTAAAAACATTTATCAAACCAAGCAGCAAAGGTTAAAACAATATAGGAATTAAGTGTGGGATTATGTGGATAATTTCTTTTTGGCATTCAACATTACCTTTGTGCACAATAATTTGAATCAATGGGTTGACTCTTTGGCACTTGCAACCATCAACTTCAAGACTCCAATGTTTCCTAACTTCAAATTTGAGATTGAGGTTAGACACAGACCCTCAATACCAGATAACATAAAAAATTGGCAGGTCTTTAAAGATGATGAGGAGATTCAAAGATTCTTAAAGACTATTGAAGAATTTTCCAACATTTCGGTAGATCAAGACAATGAAGATGATGATGTAGAGGTACATGCTGCAAATGTTCTTCAAGACAACATTGCTGGGCACAAAATTATTGAATTGAAAAAAAATCATCTGCCTAAAGGTTTGGTTCCACTTGAGAGATTGTTTGATCACAATGATGTTTCCAGAAAGGATTTTATTCAGACAGAAGAGACTGATGTAGTGGACTGTGATATCAGTTCTGACTTAAACCCTGGGATGGTAAAATTATCCAGAAAACTATCAGAAAAACAGAGATATATATATGTCAATTTGATGAAGTAGTATTCATATGTATTTGCCTGGTCTTATGAATACCTAAAGGTTTTTGATATTGAGATTATACAACACAAGATTCCTTTGAAGCCTGGATCAAATCCTTTTAAGCATAAGTCTAGGCAATTTAATCCTTTGATGTTACCCATAATAGAAAAAGAGTTGAAAAGGTTATTGGATGCCAAAATTATAGTGCCACTGAGATACTCAGAGTGGGTAGCTAATCTTGTACCTGTCAAGAAGAAGAGTGGAGAAATAAGACTCTGTGTGCACTTCAGGAATTTGAATAGGTTATCCCTAAAGGACAATTATCCATTACCAAAAATGGATCATATTTTACAAAGAGTAGTAGGGGCAAAGACAATTTCTATGTTTGATGGCTACTCAGGGTACAATCAGGTATCAATAATGGAGGAGGACAAGAAGAAAACAACTTTTACCACTCCCTAGGGCACTTTCATGTGTGAAAATATGCCCTTTGAATTCATGAATGCAGGAGCCACTTTTCAGAGGGCTATGGACATTGCTTTTATTGGTGAGAAAGACAAGTTTGTAGTTATTTTTCTTGATGACACCGCTGTATTTTCAACATATGATGAAGAACATTTACAACATTTGAAGCAGACTTTTGAGAAATGCAGGAGGTATGGCATATCACTTAATCGTAAAAAGTCACATTTTTCCATGGAAGAAGGAAAACTTTTGGGACATATTGTTTCACTTGAAGGTATTAACATAGATCCTGAAAGAGTCAAATCTATCTGGTAGATAGACATTCCAAGAAACAAGAATTCTATCCAGTCCTTCATAGGTAAAATAATTTTTTTAAGGAGGTTTATACCTAATTTTGCAGAGATTATCAAGTGCATTAGTGATATGTTGAAAAAGGATGCAGAAATTTAGTGGATACCAGAAGATAAAGAATATTTTAAGAATATTAAGCATGCTCTTATTCAGGCCCCTTTTCTCATTAGTCCAAATTACTCCAAATAATTCATGATTTTTTCATTTTCCTCTAAAGATACCATAGTTGTTGTTCTTCTACAAATAAATGAGCAAGGATATGAGAAACCCATCTCCTTCTTTAGAAAAAATCTCAGAGACTCTGAATTGAAATATGATATAATGGATAAATAGGCATATGCTCTTGTAAAGGCTTTAAAATCTTTCAGGGTATATATTCTTCATTCTGAGATCACTGCATATGTGCCAAGTAGTGCAGTCAAAGAAATTTTAGTTCAGCCTGATTATGAAGGAAAGAGAGGAAAGTGGATAACAACAATTTTGGAGTACAACCTGACTATAAATCCCACTCAACTAATTAAAGTTCAAGGCCTTGCCAAATTAATGACAAAGTAAAATTGCAAAGCAATTGGGTTGTATCATCTATCAAGTAAAGCACATAATTATTCATTCCACATTGGAGAAACCATCTCATAGGTAAAAAACAAATATGCTTCTTCACTATGGTACAAGGATATTGTATTTTTTCTGTTGAATCTTCAATCTCCTCCTGAATTGGATAAATCAAAGTTCATATCACTTAAATTAAAATCAGTAAAGTATTGCATTATTGATCAAATCCTTGTATGGAAATATCCCAATGGGATCTTGTTGAGGTGTGTTGATGAAGAAGAGGCTAAACACAGTTTTTGTGATCTACACCATGGTGTTTGTGGAGGTCATCACCATTGGAAAGATACTGCTTTCAAGATTCTCATAGTAGGCTATTACTGGCCAGTTTTGTTTTCAAACATTTTTTCTCAGGTCAGGGCATGTGAACCCTGTCAAAAGTTTCAGGAAAGCAGAAACTTATGTCTCTGCCTCTGAAACCCATCATCGCTCATGGACCATTTAAATAGTGGGGTTTGGAATTCATTGTGGAAATCAACCCTTCATCGTCTAGACAAAATAAGTGGATCCTTACAACCACAAATTACTTTACAAAGTGGATTGAAGCAATTCCAACTCGGAATGCAACAAACAAGGTAATCATGGAATTTCTTGAAGGACATATTTTTTCTAGGTTTGGTTGTCCTAAAAATCTAGTTACTAATAATGCTCAAGATTTCAGATCAAACTCCATGATTGATTTTTGCAATCAACATAATATCAAATTGGTTCACTCTACTCCATACTATCCCCAAGGAAACAGATTGACGGAGTCCTCCAATAAAAGTCATATAAGGATTATCAAAAAACTATTTGCAGAAAACAGAAGGTCATGGGATTCCATGTTAAAGTTTTCCCTATGGGATGATCATATCAGTAACAAGAAGTCTATTGGAACCTCCCCTTTCCATATGGTGTATGGAACAAAATCCATCTTTCCAACTCAATTGGGCTTATCAGTTTTAAAATTTTTACAAGAAGAGTTAGAAGAACCCAATGATATCCAAAGGAGAGTCTTTCAGATGATTGAGTTTTAGCAGGGAAAAGAATAGATGGATCAGAAAGTTGTTGCTAACCAGAGCAAAGTCAAAGCCACATTTGATAAGGGAACTAAGAAAAATGTTTTTAATGAAGGAGATTTGGTATTAAGGTGGGATGCTAGGAGAGAGGACACATAAAAACATGGTAATTTTGACAACTTATGGTATGGTCCTTTCAGAATAACCAAGGTCATGGATAACAATAATTTTCTCTTACATAATCTAGATGAAACTGGAACTTTTGGAGGCCCAGTGAATGGGAGGCTTTTGAAACACTACTTTCTTTAAATATTTATCAAAGGTTTCAGCCTGTACAATAGGTTTTTATTTCAATAAAGACTCCATATACCCAGTGGAATTGTTTTTACACAGTTGTGTTGTAAATAAAGGATGACAAAGCAGGGAAATCAGAGAATTAGAAGCAAGGGAAAGGCATTGTTTTGCAGATCTTAAAGTTTTATCATTAAAACTTTACCCCCAGAAGGAGCCAGTGTTAGTCTCTATATTTGTTCTTGATTAGATGAGTATCCCTAATCCTAAATCCTCCCTATGTATACTTTGTTGCTTGAATTTTAGAATTTTACCCTTGGTTTGATTTGCTATGTTTTTCATTTTTTCACTTTGAAATAATTTTCTTGAGTTTTTGAAGGTTTAGGACGTGATTTGATGATATTTGTCACATCAATTGTCTATTTTAATTTTGAAATTTCAAATTATTTCCAAGTCATGAATGGTGCTACAGGAATAGCATTATTCTTGCAGCACTAAGGTAATTATGTTTTGACATGCCCCAGCCAACCTAGATCTTATCATGATTGCACAAATCGTGGATAAAGGACCTGCATGTGCTCCGTGATCTTTGCTCGAGTTGATGTTGAAATTTAAACCATTATATGAAAGAGATCAATTTGTACCATCCAGGACCTACATCAAATTAAACGTGTCCCAATATTACTAAATGACACCATTACCTATTATTCTAATATATCAAATGTTGTATGTATAGACCAAATTAAGAGGAATTATTGTGTTCTAATAGTCACAGGTTTTAAAGTTCACAGTTTCAAATCGTGGAGAGTTTTTACAGAACTGTACCAATGACATGGAACCAAAGAAGAGTGGACAGATCATTAGGCTAGAACCTGAGGGCACATAATTGCTTGAATATTACCCACAAATGGCACAAAGGTTTAAATACGTAGGTTGGTTCGAGTTTTACACGACTTTCCAAGGACACAAAGAACATGTCTCCATGATATTAGCACAGACCTTTGATGGTTTTGAAGTTGTGATTGGAAAATTGTTGATGATGGTGACTGAAAACTCAATTGCAAAAGCCTGCATATTTCTCCTTGGTGGAGAAAGGTGGTGGAAAAAAGATACTATAGTAATGGAGTTCGTGAACCAATTCCTGATACTAGAAAAACAGAACCCTAATTGGAAAAAAGGAATTCCACACAATTGGATTAGAAAGGAGTGGCATATTGCCTTGATTATAATTCACATGCACATTAGATGCGAGGGTAGGTTCTCACTGGTTTACATTTATCATATCAGATTGTTAATGCACATCAATGGATATTACCCCCTCAATCTACTCTATTTTATGCTAAAAAGTGTATCTAAGATGTACAAAAGGGTGCAGTCTCACCCTGCTACAGCCAAAGGTAGTCTTTTCCACCAAGTTTTGATAAAGACATTGGTTGTCTCTTCTTTGAATGAAGTACAGAGACCTTGGGATTGGTTAATCCAGTATCTAAGTAATGATCCACATCCAAACAAATCTAAAAAATTCAAAGGGAAAAGATCATCTATACAGAAACAAAGTGTTACAGTTGATGAATCCTCAATCAAATATGAAAGATATGCAACTAGGGTAAAAAGGGCCAACAAAAGGAATATGCAAACTCAACAAATCGTTTTTGATTCCCCTGTAGGTAAATGCCAGGAAGAGGCCACTACCAGTAGAGGTAAGAAATCAAAACCGGATGCAAATATTGATATGTTTCCTGATACAGAGATAAAAATGAAAGTGGATGAAGATGAAGATTATAATATTAACCCAATTCAATCCACAGTCAAGCATAAACAAAAATCATCCATTAAAAAAGGTGCCAAGGGAAAAAAATAGGGGAAGAAACCTACACTTGTGTCTAAATACCCTAGGAGAAACTCCATTGGGGTTGTCAACAAATTCAGGCTAAACTCTAAGGCTATGTTTGACCCATCCATAAAAAAAGAGAACCTTATAGTCATAGAGGACAATTCTGAAGACTCTAAAGCAGGTATTAAAGAACAGGAAGAAATACCTCCAGTACATAGGAAAGCAAAAGAAAATAAAAACTTGGAGAAGACACAAGGAAAAGACAAACAAGTGGCTCAATATTCTACAGGACCTACAACAAGAGCAACCACTAGATCATCAAAAGCT
>SNQJ01S0176692.1:10853-22840 GCA_010110895.2 Picea sitchensis | reverse complement strand
GGGGGGGGGGATTTATACTTACTTGATCCAAGTAGGAGGGTTTTTTGTCCACCGTAGCTCGTAGAATTCATGTTTTTGACAAAGGGTTTTTTTGAATTTTGTTCATTTCCAAGTTGCAATGGTAAAAATGAGTTGTCCACCTCCATTTATAGACTGTTTTGGCCCTTTTTTCCCTAATTTGGTCCCCTTTTTCACTTTTCCTGGATTTGTAGCTACTTGAGTTCTCTTTTGAGTTATATTTCAGTCATCTTGATGGAGCGGTCCTTATGGTTTGGTGATTTTTTGAGATGGGTTACATTCATATAATGCCATGGTAAAAGTCATGTTGGCATAGGGGAAGACCTAGGGTTCAACGCTACAACAATGCACCAAATAAACCCTAACTACCAGCCCTTTCGACAACACCTGTGAAGTAGATGAAGTATCACCCGAGGTAGAGGTAGGGGTGGTTGCAGGATTCAGGTGTCTGCAAACTTAGCTGGGACATAGATCTATGATTGTAATACTTAACATAGCACTTAGAACTGACAGTTCATCAATATTTAACCACTATCTACTCCGCAGATAAAACAAAGCATCTCATCATTCATTCAGATCTGATGTATCTAAGCACTTATCATTGAGAAGTAGGTTAGATATAACATATTCAAGCACTAAGCACATTCACATAGGTCAGGTCTAGCATCCATATACATCATTAGCACAAATCATAAAAAAATCTATCTATCTATATCAAAGCATTTAGCAAGTAAAGACATAAACACATCAAGACATCGCACAAAGAAGAGCAACACAACATATATGTGGTTCACCCCCACTGGGGCTACGTCCACCAACTCTTCATATTTATTAGCTTCTTCAATAGGTTACATGCACAAAGCCTCAAAACCCTACTCCACATAGGACATGACATATGTACAGCTCGCTAGATCCTCCTTCCCCTAGTAGATCTAAGTACACAACCTTCGACAACCTCTTACAATGACTTGCACTTAGCTTTGCAAGTCTCACACAATATGCACAAAGCACCTAAAATATTTCAATCACATAGATCCAACACTTAGCCATTCGTAACTTCTCTATATCCTCACTACATCACCTTAGCATCTATTTATACTTTACAAAATAGGCCTAAACATGGGTAAACCCATGCGCCGACATCCCATACCTGTTACATAATGACAAATCCCAAAAAGGACCCAAAAAGGGGCCAAGATTTTGCAATCTCTGCTTCATCTTGTGCTCCTCCTTCGATAGGCCATCGAAGTCCCAAAATAGGTCAAACTTAACCAAGGATTTCCCAAAACTTGGTCAAGGGCCAACAAGTCATTTTTTCCAAATTTGGCTTATAAGTTAGGTTTTTTCCCAACTTTCTGCATATTTTTGTATTTTCCTCTTTGCCATAGGATCGATCCCACTGAAGTGAGACACAAAAACTTCTCTACTGCTTTAGAAGTGTCGTAATTAGGTGGTAGATCCTACCTCTACATCGATTCCCTAGGTAGATCCTTTGTTGCATTTTGGCGTCCATGTTGTTAGTTTTGACTGTAGGCTTGGGATTCCTTGTTAGTCCCGTCATGGTTACATATTGAAGCCTCATTCTTCTTTCTAATCATCATTCTTGGCCTTACCCATAGGACTCCCTAATGAGCATGCTTTGTTGTCCTTCAATCTCGCTTTAAATTTCAAAATCAACATCCAACGAGACTGTATTTATTCTTTTCGATCTCATCTAGATTATTTGAGAAAAGTAGCTCCCTGGAGTTTTCTTTAAGCCCTTTTTAGAATCTCTAAAATTGAAAATATTGCTGAGTGATCTTGTTGCCCTTCACGCTCACCAAACTCAAATTTGAAGGCACATATGTCTGGTGGTAGTTTACCTCTTTTTCGGTCCGGATGGATAATTTTATGAATAAAGGTATGCTCTAGGAACTTTGGTTCTCTAGAAGAGTATTTGTAGGTGTAATTTTAACCTTTATTCAGGCCTGAGGGACTAAATTTTTGAAAAAGGAACATTCTCCTTGGTTTTGGTTTATCTCTTTTTCGAGCCTTCGAGATTACTTATGAAAAAGGAACCCCCCTGGAGTCCATAGTTAATATCTTTTCAGACTCCCTAAATATGAAAAGATAGTTGAGTGACCTTGTTCCTTCACATTCGTTAAATTGGTCCAGAAGAACATCTACTTGGCATGAGTTTAACCCTTTTTCAGCCAGTAGATTATTGCGGAAAAAGGTACCCGTTGGGAGATTCGTCTCGCCGGGAGAGTTCTCCTCATTTATATTTTATACTTTTTTGGGATAAGGAGAATAAACTTAGAAAACGGTTGTGAGCCCACAGTTAACCTCTTTTTAGACTCCTTAAAATTGAAAATATAGTTGAGTGATCTTGTCTTTGTCACACTCGTTAAAAATGTTTTGAAAAGATGTCCTTTCGGTACAAGTTTAAACCTTTTTCGAGCCAATTGCACTAATTGCGAAAAAGGTACTCCCTGGAGTCTTCTTTAATGTTTTTTCAGACTCTCTAAACATGAAAAAACCTCCAAGCTTACCTTCTCTAGGATCGTAAAAATTCACATGGAATGAGCCTTGTTGTGTCATGCTTAATTGCATTGCGGGTTGCATATTTGCGTCTTTGGCCTAATATTGACTCCATGTTGCTCTCAACTAAACCTTTAAAGCATTCCTTATATGCAAGCCTTGCAACACTTTTTTCCTTTGCGATCTAACACCTTGACCCATGGAGGAACTTTCCCCAAGCATCCTTATCCTACACATGTCTCCTTTCCTTGAGTATAAATATGTTCCATGAGCTTGAGACCAATTTGCTTGATCATGACACTCATTCCTCCTTTGTAACGAAGCATTATTTTATTAATTTTCAAGATCGTTTAAAAAATTGAAAAAGACAAAAAAATCAAATATTTAGAAAAAAGGGGACGGGAAATATGCATTCTTTTTTCGGCAGCAAGATACTCACCGTTGGACAAAGCACATACTTTTGTTTGTTTGTCAAGCATTGGGATCTAGTATGACATTAGGAATCTATTCTCATTGCATAGAGTTGTGTCCTCCTCTGTTTGGTTACTCTTCCAAACATATGGAGAGTTTGTGGTGCCTCCTGCATCACAAACTTATGTCAATATTACGTTGCCTAAGTCTGATAATATTTCATGTTTTTGTCCAAGGGAAGTTGTATCCAACCTGATTCATCCTTTCTGTAGTTTGTCTCTTGAATTTCATGAGTCAACCATCTCCATGAGTCCAGTCAAGTCCAGATTCAAAATCAACAAAGTCTCTTCCTGATCATCGAGTTCCTCCAGTCTTTCCCAATGACATGTGGAAGACCTCAGAGTAGTGAGTATTACACTCCTATTGTACTCCTACCTAAGAAGTTGAAGATCTTGAATTTGTTGCTCTATATATGGTGTTTTCATCTCCAGCCGTAGGCATCAATACTTCTTGAAAATGCATATTATATTATACTTGAATATCATCGATTGATTTTGAGATGTAGATCCGTTGTGTATTTCGCGTGGCTAAAATTTATATAGACATTTATATTACATGTATCTGCAGTGTACTTGATTGGAAGCCATGATTAGTTCATCTCAAGCATGGGTATTCCTGCCTCAGAGAGATAATTGTTGTTTTGCAGATGGCACCTCCCGAACTCTGGTCCCGAGCTCACTCTGCTTCGTGCATTCCTACTGGTAAAGATATTGTAATTTATTTTGGCCATCAATTGATATTCTAATCTCACACATTAGGGAGCACTTGTTATATCCCTAAAATTACCTACCTATGCATACATGGCAATGGCCTTCTACTTGCACAATTTTTCAATTCACTATTGAGGAACTCTATTTAAAAAACCATTTTTTGGAGCATGTACACGCCATGCTGCATTGCTTCCCATGTACACACACTATCTTCATTCTAGATAGCCCATGTACATATGCTAGTTTCATACTAAATAACCAGCGTTTACCTCCAAAAGTTGCAAAAAATAAAAATTTGTAAGGAATTCGGCAGAGTTAACGGGCTATTGGAGGTTTCCCAACCAATTCACATAATGTAGCTCTTCCCCAAACCAAATAACTATCCTTTTGTCATATAAAAGGAGGTCTTGGGGTCCCATATCAACATCAAGCATTAGAACGATGAAAATCTTCCCAAGTCCCTTTCCCTCCTTGCCCAAGTGTTTGCCACCCCTTCTGAGCTCTTGCCTCAACATTCCCTCTCTAGCGCTTTCTCCTATACAATCCATTCCCTTTCCCTAAAGTGATTAGCTAATTGTGAGAGAAGGCATTTGGATAGTGCACTTGGAGAAACATTAAGAGGATCCCGTACCAGGTTCAACATTAAGAGGAGCCCGTACCAGGTTCACGGAGTGTCGACCTACAAAGGTTGCAACTTTCAATCTTTGGATTTGAATAAAATAATCATTTTCCTGTCCCAAACGATATCTTTATGTTTTTCATTTGATTTATGCATAATGGTTTATATATAAGCCTAATTGATGAGTCAGAATAAAATATGTGTAGTGTTGTTTTCCTAAGTGTTGATGCAGGTCAAATTTGGGAGGAGACCAACATGCGGGGAAGCTACAAAGATAGAAGAGGTCAACATCAAACTTTTGGACCAAAGGAACTACTTATTACCTACTTTTTTATCTCTTTTTGTTCATCATCTTAGAATGTTTGGGGTAGTTTAGGAATTAGATTTTATTTTAAGGGAGATCATAGATCTTTCTGTACTTTGACCCTAGTATTGTAATAGGGGGATTTTCCCTGCTAGTAGTATGCCATACATGTCTTCGCACTTTCCATCCTCTGTCTTGTCGCCTTATTGAATCCTAGTTTTGGGTCAGGAGGAATGATTCCTCCTTATTCTCCCTTTTCGTTTGGTGGGAGTCATATCCCTAAACCAACTCTTATGGTAGGAGGTTGGAATCTTCCTTCCTACAGATCCAATCCTAGCTTCACTTTTCCAGGAGGAAGTGCTCAAATGGATGGTCATTCTACTTATTACATCCCATCCATCTATCCTTCTTCCTCTATGTCGGTTCCTACGAATGATTTTCCCATGGCGGACCTCCGTCTTTCCTTTGATGTTTCATCTGGGGTGAGTCATTTGTATAGTATGGGAAACCCCCTTCATGAAGTTCCTTCGTCTAGGGGAAACGTATATCCTCACCTGAGTAACCCTTGTCATGTCTCTTTCTCTTTGCAAGCGTCTTCCTCCCTTTATGAATTAGTTTGGAGGAGGATACTATCCTACCAGACATGGCCATGATGTATACCAGAACCCTTCCTGGCCCACAATTTCTCAAAACTAGTCTTTCTTGAAACCTTGGTCTTAAATGTCGCAGCCATCCATGCCAATCATGATGGAATCACAAGTCCAGTCACTACAAGTCATACTAGAATTATATCACCAACCTCTACTAGTCATGTTGGAGATAGGTCAACAACCTTTGCAAGTCATGTTGAATACCAACAACCAGTTGCTACATGTCATGTTGGGGGAATAGCTATATTCATTGATAGTCACACTACGCATACATCACTAACCTCTGCTATTCATGTTGGGGATTCATCACCAACCTTTGCTAGTCATGTTGGAGACTCGTCAACAACCTCTGCAAGTCATGTTTAAGATATGCTACTATCCTTTGCAAGTCATGCTAGGAGCATGTCACCATCCACTGCAAGTCATGCTGGGGGAATTAATATGATCGAGAAACGTAGATGTATAGGACATAAGCCCAAGTTACTTTGTAGACTTTTCAAAGGAGTTCACCTAATTCATTTGTGCCCTGCCACTACCATGGTACAAGAAGTGTGGTCCTTGTCTGACAGGCCTTCGGGTTCTGAGTCATATTTGGTTTCCCAATATTCTAATACTTTTTTGGTTGATACAACAGTCGTGTCGATGCAATATTCATATGATCCTAGTCTTATTTTGGGGGGTGATGCGTCTCTTGACAATTTTTTCTCACGTCATGTTCAACCAACGGTCATGTCGATGCAATCTTCGGCCAACACCACTCATGTTTTTGGGGTTGATGCATCTCTAGACCACGTTGTCTTGCATCCTATTCAACCAATGGTTGAAGAAGTGGTTGTGCTGATGCAATCTTTGACCGATCCCACTCTTTGCTTGGAGAGTCACAAGTCTAAGAAAGTGACATTGTCGATGCAATATTCAGTCAATCCCACTCTTCTTTTGGAGGGTGATGCATCCTTTGACCACGTACTTAGAATTTCTAGTCCTATACATTCTAAACAATGGAGAATTCCACTCTCTCTTAGTACTCGCCCTCCAAGTCCTAGGGTGTTTTCCTTTTATTGTAATGATATTGTAGAGCCCCGAATTCCTTCTTCTACACCCTTTCGGATAAGGGGAATTCTTTGATATATTGTACATAAGGTAACCTATGTAAGTATTTTATCCTCCTACACTTGGAAATATTTGGGCTTTCCCAAGCTTGTGTCAACTATTTGTGAGTTTCTGACTTTCGAAAAAAGTTTTGCACGGGAGCCCTGGCCTCCCCCATGATATGTTTCTTAGAACAACATCCCCGAGTCTTAGTTAAGCTCTTTTCCGACTCTCTAAAAATGAAAAAATATTGTCGAGTGAACTTGTCTCTTTCACACTCATTAAATGGATTTGAAAGGATGTCTATTTGGTGTAAGCTTAACCCTTTTTTGGACCAAGTAGACTAATTACGAAAAATGAATACTCTAGTCACTAGTGGCTAGAAGAGTTCTCCTGGGTATTGTTTTATAGTTTTTCGGGCCTAGGGGACTAAATTTACGAAAAAGGACATTCTTTGGAGTTAATTTGTAATTGCATTCCATTATCCTTCTTGCAGTATTGAGCCTATTGTCGGTTCCCACTTTTTTGTTACAATCCTATTACCTCAACAATTTGCATCATCATCCAAGCAGAGCCCTATTTGTATCCTTTGCATCTTGACACCGTGTACCCTAAGAGGAAACATTCCCTTGAGTGCCCACATCTTGCATGAACTTCCTTGCATTGAGGATAAGGATGTTCCACTATTTGGAGCTAGTTTCTTAAGCTAGTTGCTTACTCACGACACTCGTTTCCTCTCTTGTGTCATAGAATTCATTTCCCTATGAAAATACAAAAAAAGACGAGCACGAAAAAAATATTATCTCATGTTGGAAGCAGTCTGTCACCTTTGAATAGAGCACAAACTTTTGACTCCACTTTCATCCAAAGTTTGGGTTTATCATGACCTTAGGAAGCTAATCTCGTTACTTAGAGTTTACTCCTCTGACTGGTTACTCTTCCAGTCCCTATGGAGAGTTTGAGTGGTGCCTCCTGCAATACAAAGTTTCAACATTGAGAATATGTTGCCAGATCCTCCATATATCTTGTGCTCTTGTTTAAAGGATGTCTATAAACATGTTTTGGCCATTTCTAAAAACTCTTGACTTTGCATGTCGGCCATACCCTCAATGTATCTCAAAATCACATGAAGTTGTAGTCCTACCATGCACCCTAGTCCTACTTTCATTATGGGTAGGTAGCCGTGAACCCAACAGTCGACATCTCCTCATTGGTCACTGACTGGGTGGTTTCCCTTATGTTTGACGACAAGAAATATATTCACACATTGGGATTCATGCAGTGTCTTGGATGTCATTATCCTTATTGGTGGTTTCCTCGACTTTGTCGGCATTTTTCACTATTGGATGCTATTCATAGGGTCTTTTTCGTGCACTGCTTGCATCTGGTACATGCAAGAGACACACAGGGTCATTGGTTCGTGAACATGTTCTTCATCCGAGCTCCTCCAAATCATAAAGCTATTGTTTTGTACCTCATGCTAAATGATGAGAGATGCCTTAATGGTCTCCTTTCAGCGAGACTCCTTCCATCGACTTCAAATCATATATTCTGGAAATGAGGCCTAGAGTCTTATGAGTACCTAGAGGCTTGGTTCTCTCGCCATCGACAGTTGGGAATACATCAATGTCTCCTGATCAATGGATTCTTCAAGTCTTTGACCTCAACACCTTTATTCACATTTGTAAGAATGTACTCGATTCCTTGATACCTACTTTTATTATCGGTAGGTTGTCTCTCATTTGTTAACGGTATACCTTAATGATCGGTAATCAAATGAAGTCTCATTGTGTTTGACCTCAACTCATTTATTCACATGATGTTATATTTCACCTTTGGAGGATCATGTAGAACACTAGAAGGCATCAATTCATAGTTGCATCTTCCCTGAGCTCTTACTATCATTCATTGGACCAATACCTATATGACTTCAGTGATCATGGGAGATCAAATTGTACTCCATTGTATACAAATATCTTCATATTTATTTTGAGACTAGTTTTCATTGGGCCTTGTTTGTGACTATGAAAACCTATGGCATATATCTAATTTTGTATTGCCTATTCATGGCCATCAACAGTTGTTTGGTATATTTCCACATGGATCTGCAGTGTAATTCAAATTGGCATCCATGTGCACAAATTCATTATGGATTGTAATATTCTTATGCACAACTTGTTCGTCCAGCCAGGTCTCCATTTCTCCACTTCTAGAAATTATAATGTATTTCGGCCATCATAGATACTCCTTTGACCTCACACATTAGGGGGCATCTGTTATAGCAAGATTTTTCCTCACCCCATGCAACTTTCTCAGAAGGCCTTTCCCATTTCCCTATGCAGAGTTGAAGTCCATTTTTGCAATTCCTAGAGCTAAAAATAATATTTTCCACATATACGTGCCCTAAAATATCTACAACATGCATATACATAGGTTGCAACATTACAGCCCATGTACATTGTGTTTTGTGCCCAAAATTAAAAATGGTGTCAAGTTTCCGTGTCACATCACGAGATCCATGATCCTTGACCTTCCATATACTGGAAACGCTTTGAATCGACCCTTTATTTCCATTTCAAGGCTATAAATGGGAAATATCCAAGCTGTGGAGAAGGAGAAGAATTCAACTTTTGAGAGTAATGTTACTCTGGAGAAATTATTCACTTCATATTGAGTCTGCATCCCTTTGTCCTTTTAAGTGTGAACACATTGTTCATCCCCGGAGCTCTTCCCTATTTGATGGAGAACCTCAATGTCTCTCTTATATGAGATTGCCTTTGGTGGAGGATTGAAGTGGTGGAGGCCCAACTGTAAGGGACTTAGTTTCTCAGTTTCGAGACGTTCCGATTAATAGAAATACTCTTTTCTTGTCCAATTAATTTCTTGAAAATATTTGAATTGTTATTCCAGGGGCATATTTGTTTTGAATATTGATGTATTATGCTATTATATATGACAAATTTATATATTATCACCATATTCTTGCGTATATTGGTTGTTGAGGACAATTTGTAGGTATATAGCTTTGAGTCGAGTGATCAATGGTGGTCTTCATCGAACATTCAAACGAGGTAGGATAATTATATTATCTTGTTAGCATCCTTGTTTATATAGAATACTTGATATTAGAGTAGATTTTTGCAGTCATTCTATTTGTTTTGGTTTACCCCATGCCATAGAGTGATTTTCCCCATAACACCCATGATAAGTCCACTTGCGCAGTAGTATAATAATGCACAACAATTTACAGTGCCACCGCAATATAATAATGCACAGTATTTTGCAATGCCACCACAATATAATAATGCGCAACCATAGTATAATACACCACACGAAGATAATCAAGGAAACAAAGGAGGATTAAAAAGATGAGGTAGTGGAGGAAGAGGACTTGGAAGAGGAAAAGGCCTAGTAACTTGTCACAATTGTCAGCAACCTGGAAATTATGCAAGGGATTTTCCACTACCACCCACAACATGCATGTATTTTCACAAAATAGATCTTAATATAGAAGGATTTCTAACACTTTTGATAAAGATACAGGAAAAGAGGAATCATAAGAACCAGAATCTTCAATGGATTTCTGCAGAAACTAGACAAGATGATGGGAATAATATCAATATATTTACTACAGGTGGAACCAAGACATTAGCAGATGCAACAAAGTGGGATCAAAACCAACACCAATGAGTCAGAAAGAATACAACACCTCAAAAACATTTTGATATGCAGAAGGAGAAAGAGACATTCAGGGAGGCCAAGCAAGAAATTTTGAAGAAAATATTGCTTCTACTTCAGGTACAGATCCAGGAGATGATGTACCAATATATGATATGCCTCATCTATTTGATGATACTAACAAATATCAGTCTTCAGAACAATTAAGTAATCTAAAAAACTTTTTGGGGTCTTGCTTGAAGTTGTGGAATGATAAAAATTCTATACAAATGTTAGAAAGTTTGTTAGAAAAATGTAATTTTAGAGAAGAGATACAACTAGAACAAAAGAAAGTAAATCATGTCCGTAGGAAGACAAGAACAAATAGGGAGTTCGGATTGAATGAAAATATTGGATATTTTAACATGGGTGACATCATACTAGATTTAGAGTTGGAAGTAAATGTTTTGCCTAAGAAAACATGGGAATATATGGGGGGACCTACACTAGGATATTCACCTATTTAGCTGAAATTGGAAAATCAACATAGGGTGATACCAATTGGTAGATTGAAAGGAATACCTGTGGATTTAGATGGTGTGTTCACTATGGAATACTTTTACATAATTGATATAGTGGATCTACATTGTATCCAACATTGTTGGGACTGGATTCGGATTTTGATAATCATCCCATCATCAACATGAAAACTGGGAAAATTATCTTTGAATCAGGAGAATATAGAGTCATTGCACCATTATATCCTTCATAAGGAGGAAGATATGTTGAACCTGCAGTAGAGAATTTTATCACAGAAGAGATAAACCAGTTGTATAGAACTACCGTGCATGTGGAATATTATGTTAACCCAACAACAGATGGAATGCTTAGCTGGAGAAGCATTAGTTATCATGCTTCATATTCTGACACAGGGCTGGAGAATTGGAAGAAATGTTTGCATGAGATATCCACCAGAATATGTGAAAGAATGGATTGCACAGTAAGATGGGTTGGTGCAGAGGTAAGAGAACCTTCAAATATTTATGATCATAATTATTTAGAAGAATTTTTAACAAATTTTGAGTTATGAGTTTTGGATATTTCCTTGAAATATACACCTACACGTTGGTGGGGTACTCATAAAGAGAAGATTCAAAATTGGTATCAATGCAAAAGATTATTGCGCATCAGATTTGGCGCAGAATAGGAGAATAAATATATGGAGAAATATGATGGAAAGGGACAAACAAGAGAAAATATAGACATATGTATAACCCAATGGATATTGGTACCACCATAGGAGTGGTCACATGACTTCTTTCATACATTGGAAGGAATCCCAAGGAATTGGTATACAAAACTGGAGTTGTGCAAAGGAACTGTAAATTGAGAAGATTTGCAGAAGAACTTTGTGATCACATTTGCATTTGAACATGAGAATCCAGAGATAGATACATCGCTGAAGTTGATAAAACAGAGGATATTTGATGAAACTGAAGTTGAAATTGTAATAGCTTATTAGAACCAGAATAGACAGGCAATCAGATAGTTGTTACATCATTACCACATCGCAGAAGAAGACCCAGCAGAAGAAAACTCTCACGATATTCAGATTACAGAATTTGAAGGGGAAAGGGAAGTAGAAGGTCCAAATTTAGAGTCAGAAGAATTTGTTGCACCACTGAAGATAAATAAGTTAAATATTGGAACAAAAGAGAATCCAAAGATTTCAAGTATTGGTGAATATTGGGATAATCAAATAGTGGAAAGAATAACAAAGTTATTGCACAAGTATAGTGATTTGTTTCCAGTGACGTTTTAATAAATGAAAGGGGTAGAAAGAGAACTTGGAGAGATGAAGATCGCCTTGAGACCAGATTATAGACCAATAATACAATGACCATATAGATTGAATCCAATATATAAATAGAAAGGGAAGGTAGAGATTG
>SNQJ01S0176691.1:0-18028 GCA_010110895.2 Picea sitchensis | reverse complement strand
AGATCCAAAAAGTGAGTTATGCATTTTTGTTGGATATAGTGAACAAAGTAAGGCTTACAGGTTGTATAATCCCCTCACTAATAGCATTGTTGTGTCAAGAGATGTAATTTTTTATGAAGGGGGAGTTTATGGTCATAAAAAATTCCATGATGTTATGTCTAAATCTGTTTTGGATAAGGATATTATTGATGATATTGATAATGAGCAGCCCACTAATATTTCAGTTCCAAGTGCTACAAATCCACCAAGTAGCCCCTCATTTAATTCTTCAGTTCCAAGTGAAAGCCCAACATCAAATGCAAATTATGCAAGGAAGGTAAGAAGATTAAGTGACATTTATCAAAGGAGTAAAAGTCCAACACATGAAGAAAATCCAATAGGTGAGACAGTGAATTTTGCTTTACTTTCCAAGGATGATTTTGAACCATCATGTTTTAAAGATGCATGTAATAATGAGGTTTGGTTGCAAGCAATGCAAGAAGAGATAGATTCTATTCACAGGAATGATACTTGGGAGCTTACAGAACTTCCACATGACAAGAAAAAGATTGGTACTAAATGGGTCTACAAGACTAAGTACAATAGTGATGGGAGTGTTGAAAGACACAAGGAAATATTAGTTGCTAAAGGTTTCACACAGAGGTATGGAATTGATTATGAAGAAACATTTGCACCAGTAGCAAGACAAGAGACTGTTAGAATGATGATTCCATTAGCAACTCAGAAGAAATGGAGCATTCATCACATGGATGTGAAAAGAGCCTTTTTGAATGGGTACCTAGAAGAAGAACTGTTTGTGGAACAACCACAAGGTTTTGAAGTGCAAGGAAAAAAAATCAAGTATACAAGTTGAAGAAGGCTTTGTATGGCCTCAAGAAAGCACCAAGAACATGGTATGCTAGGATTGATGGATATTTTCAGGATATTGGCTTAAATAGAAGCAAAAGAAGGAAGTAGAACTAATGTATATAAAGACTCAAGAACAACTTGCAGACATTTTCACTAAGGGAGTTGCTAAAGTCTAGTTTTTGAAACTTCGAGATTAGATTGTGAGCCCTCTCAGCATCAAGGGGGAGTATGTTGATAATTGATGCAGTCTTGTCAATCATCTGACATGATGCAATCTATTTACAGTTTTATTTTATGTCGGTTAGTATTCAGATATAGATTGTTTGACTAAATAATGCATGCAAAATGCATGAGTAGTTTTCTAAAATCAATTGTTGTAAGCATTCAATCAGGAGCAGCTAACTGTTTGTTCTATGAGGCTATGTACTGTTATAAAGGTCAAGGTTGATCAGAGTGAACGTAACCGTTTTTGAGCAATTACAATTCTTTCTTCTTTCTATGATATTGTGATTTAATCATTTAGTATTTAGTATATTGTTATGCTATTTCATTGAATGATTATCTAGTCCATAGATAGGCCTGCATAGATCCTTCAATAGAGAGGAAGGAGATTTTGCTCATGCATGAGAAATATGTCTTAATTTGTTTGTCTTACAAATTGTTTTTCTATCGCCATAAACATAGTGAATCAATCAATGAAGTTGAGGACTCACTTTCATTTAGGAGACCACGCCAGGGAAATTTTTCATTCCTACACAGAAACCGTAAATCGTATGCTTCTTTCGCAACTACTAAGCCTCTGCTCTTGGTTGGAGTCCAAAGCCTCCTCTGCTGTGGAGTTAAAAGAAGTAACAACATTGCTATTGCTGAAGGATGCAATCAGGTTTGGAATTTCAAATTTGTTCCAGTTAATTTATTTGTATGCCTGTCCCTTTACATTTTACTCAAATTCATAATGTCAAAATAGTAGAATACTTGGAAATCACACTCAGAGAGCAAAGTTGGGCGAAGAAGACCCGTTCGAGTGTTGGAATTTGGAATTTGAGTGTCTATTTACTCCCTCAACTAACAGTGTCTATTTACTCCCTCAACATAATGCCATGGCTCTGGCCCTACCTAGTTTCTTGAAGAATGAAGCCATAAATTATAGTTTTTAACTTACGTCGTATATACTTATAAGCTTCTAACATGTCATGTAAGTACCTACAACAGATTATTTCTTATCCACCTGTCAAATACGGGTTCAAATAAAAAATAAGTCAAATTTCAAGCCTCGATGATTTACTCGAGTCGGTCTTGACGAGCCCGCCCCTGATTGCCCAATCATCTATGTTACAAAGGCTAGAGTAGATCCAGCATAGGGGACTTTACTCCAGTGGGTCTTGATGTGCCCAATCATCAGTGTTCAAAAGGCTAGAGTAGATCTCCATTTGTTGGCTTTTGAGATAATGACAATTGTCATCCACTCTACCAACTCTTTCTCCCTCTTGTTTTGGATTATGAAATTTCCGTGTTCAAGGATAGACAATTGCTCAGGTATCAACTCTTTCTCCCTCTTGTTTTGGATTATGAAATTTCCGTGTTCAAGGATAGACAATGGCTCAGGTATCAAATTAAATTTCTGTGGTAATACATTTTCAAAGATGGACAATTGCTGAGGTATCAAATATTAACTACAGAGAGAAGAGATTCATTATCCACCTTACAAAAAATATTAAAAACTGTAGCGGGAAGGAAATAGATATATACCGACTCGGCCAAAGGTATCGGTGCTTGATAATTTGGTTTATGAGATCATGTGCATCAATTTTCAATTACAGAATCATACAGAACAACGGTTTCATTATAAGATAAAGGACATTGATATTATACAAAGTTCCCTCATCTCATCTCATCCCATCCGCATGGGGGAGGAAAGGAGGAAACATGAGTAACAACAGCGAGAGGTATACCGCGGCGGCCAGCCAAACATAATCAATGATTGAAAGGCATCGTGGCGTCCTTTGACTTGAGTTTGTCTTTTTCAACTTTACTGGCATGTTCGAAAGTAACGTGATTACATTGATTTAAATGCGCAGGAGATAGTAATCCTGTCCAGTCAGATCTCCACTGGCATTTTATCCAACTGGCATTTCCACTTTCCATGCATTTCCACTTCGATATCCAACTGGCATTTCCACTTTCCATGCAACTTCTACAGAGAAACGCACCACCGCTGCCTTTCGTTCCTACTCCCCCGCGATTTGAGTTCAAGTAACCGCCTTTAATTGACTCTCTGTTCGATTTGGTCATGTATGATCAATTTGTGTAATATAGGTATACCATACTTTTCTCTACTTGCCGCACTCGGAGACTTGAGACTTCGCAATAAATTAGATTTAACATCTTTAATAAAAAATTGTCTTTTTCAAACTTTCACCACCGGAAAAGCCATATTTTGTACCAAATCCACAACACCGAACTTTTAATTAATATAATTAAAATTTCTTCCAGCAACAATTAGCGGTTTTTAGGATACCAAATACAGCGAGCTAGGGGTGGGTGAATCAAGTGGCTTAGATTTCACATGACAACCAAATAGTTTGCATTTGGAAAAAAATTTAAAAATAATGGATCCCACGAAATAGGAAATAGTTTTTATTTAGAAAAAAATAAAAATAAAAATAATAAAACCCACTAAATAGTTTTTATTTAGAAAAAAATTAAAAAATGGATTATTGGATTTATCTTTAATTGATATAACTAGATGCTAGGAATTTTAAAATTTAACATTGTTGTTCTCATTAATAAAAGAGAAGGGAAATTGCAAAATATAATATTGATAAAAAAATATTACAATTAACCAAAAAAAAATGATAACACAAATTTTAACCTAGCTTTTAATAAAAAGAAAGAAGAGATCAATTTGTAATAGTCCATGAAAGGAGACTGTTAAAATCATCTTATGGAAAAACTATAAAACTAAAAGAATGGAAATGCATGTGGAACACTAGAAGTTTAAGTCTAGGGTTCATTTTAGAATGGTTGGATATATCACAAATACAAAATTCATTCCTTTATTAAGATCTTTGTATTTTTTTAAGAATTATCCTCCACTTCATATCAAACCACAAGTCAATTTTTCTAAACATTGGTTGTTCAACTACCCTGGGATCCATTTCAAGTAGATTTAAACCTTCTTATGTTTAAATTAGATTGTTTTAGGAAGTAAATGAGAATAAAAGATATAATGTAAGAAAAAGAAATGACAAAGAGAAATCTCATTAGAGACTAAAATCTAAAGCTTATGGATCCAACAGAAGAATTTCAATAAAAATATTTCCACATTAAAATAAAATGTAAGGAAAATTCAAATTTAATAAAACAAAATCACTTCATGTGAGGAATCCAAGATTTTGGAATTTCAATAAAAATATTTCCACATTAAAATAAAATGTAAGGAAAATTCAAATTTAATAAAAAAAAATCACTTTATGTGAGGAATCCAAGATTTTGGAAGTTTAATATTTAAAAAAATGATAACTTACTTCTTTACAAACTATCTCTTAGTAAAAGTCTCTTTAAACAAGCAGGGGGAACACAAAAAAATGTTGGGAAACATTCCCAATTTAGTTAATCCTAAATATAACCAATATATCCGCAAATTGGTCATAGAAGAAAAAGTTCACAATGGACACATCCCATCCCTAGACAACTTGTCTACAAATTTTTGCAAGAAAAAAAATGGAATGTTATTATAGATGACCTCACAAAATTTAGTAAATAATATATGAAAAGGGAGAAGATCAGAGATTAAATAAACTCCACATTTTTATCTCTCATACCAAAAGAGAAAAATTCCTCTAACTTTGGTGGGATTATCCCAATATCTCTGTATAAAATGTATCTTACAATATATTCTAAAAAATAATTACCAAAAGATTAAAAATAACCATATCCAAGCTATTCTCTAAAGAAGATGGGGTTTTTATAGTTCTTCTCATTGAGAAAATACATTTATGATCACATCACAACATACTTTTGAAGAAATAGAGATCTCATTATAAATCTAGATATAGAAAAAGCCTTTGGTTGGGTTAATCATGTATTCCTTTTGAAATTTCTAAAAGAAAATGGGTTGATTGAAAATTTAGTCTTGAGGATCTATGCATTCATAAGAAGCCCATGGGTGGACCCTTTAATCAATGAAAGACTTGCTAAATTCTTCTTAGTATCTAGGGATATTAAGTGAGGGTGTTATCACTCTCAGTTTGGTCACCTACGATATTTAAGTGACTTTTAATTGGATACATCACAAAGCATTAATAACACAACTTAATACACTAGAAATCATTGTTTATTGACCAATTACATCCTATTCGTCCTAGTTGAAAATGTTATCAATCAAAGCAAGGTTCGTTCAAGATTTATGTTTAAACTGGCGTGATGGCACATGATTGGTATCCTTTAACACTTGTGCAATTCCTATAATTCCATTAAATAGAGAATTATGTCACCCATAAATGCACAAGGACACCTAAAAGCAATTGTTCATTGAATGCATGTCTAGTTAAGACTCCCATTTTATTAATATTTGTCAATATGGCCTTCCTTTTGGTGAGATCAAGCACATCGGAGCCCATGTCGAAGTTTGGGCGTTCCCACTTGATCCAACTCTCATACAATCTCAAATTCAATATATAAATAAGAATTCATGACTATGGATTTCATAAGAACCTGAATGTAAGGTTATGCTAGAGGAATTAATCCAAAGAGTAGGAATATCAAGTCTTCTTCTCACTTAATCTAATGTTTGCTTACTTTCGTGCTGCACATTTTTCCCTTCAAAGTATCCACACACTATATGAAGTGTCTCATGTTTATTATCAAAGATTGAGAGAGCCCATTGGAGGCTTAAAGAACCCTCTCATGGAGAAGATTGAACCCTGCATGCTGTGAGCTTCTTGACGGGTGATACATTTCATGGTGCTTTTCCTTTCTTTTGGATAATAATGAATTTCTTCTCTTTCTCCTAAAAATTATTTTTAAATGTTGATTAAATCATTGAAAATCACTATTTTGATGCTTCCATAGTTGTTATACATGTTAAGGGATAGATAACTTGTTTATGTTGTTCATTTATCCCGTTTCTCTACTCTTAGTTTTAACAATTGTTAATAACAGGTTTTTGTTATTCACGTGCACAAAAACCCCATATATAGAGGGTGCAGTGTGCATCCTGTCTCCATATATTTTCATCTTAATGAAAAATACTCTAGGAAGGAGCCTTAACGAAGCTTGAAGTTGTGAACTTCTTCTTAAGATAAAACTATTTAGGGAAAAAATGGAAATTCTACTCTCTTAAGTAAAACATGACACCTTACTTTTGAGTTGAGCTTTAATCTAAATAAAAATAAAGTTCAATCAGTGGGGAAAAACTAAAAATCTGTTCAATACTAGGAATCCCACTGTCATGGGGAAAACTAGAGGCAAGTCAATAGAACCCAATTCTTAACAAAAACAAATGCTGCGTGACAGTGTAGTCCCTGCCAAGCAGGTTACAAGGTAAATTGTGGAAAATGGGATCGAATTGTAAATGACAAAAGTGTTTGGTGAAAAACGTATATCACAGAAATGTTGTGTGCAACATGTATATCAAGAAACATGGGGCATAAAATTTCGTTAGCGCTAAGGCGTGACCCCGCAGAGAGATAATTGGCTAAGTGTTGAAAGGAACTGTGGTCAGTGGAGATCATGATGTGACAATATAGGACCATTAATTTAAATTGTATTTTAATAGATAATTTGTGGTCCAATTGTAGACCATGTTCCAATATGTGGCGAATTGTAGACCACATAAGTTTTTGGTGCAAGATGTATACAACGGAACTGTAGATGACGCAAGTTTTGGGTGCAAGATCTTTAATAGCACGTCAAACTGTAAATGAAGGAAGTGTTTGCTGCAAAATGTATATCACATAAGTGTTGTATGCAACATGTATATCACAAAACATGGGGCATAAAATTTCGTTAGCGCTAAGGCGCGACCCTGCAGAGAGATAATTGGCTAAGTGTTGAAAGGAACTGTGGTTGGTTGGGCTCATAATGTGATGATATAGGACGAATTGACGAGTTCGAAAAAGGTGAGGTTAAGGTTTAAGTATATTTATTAAAATTGTATTTATATTAGTGTATCGTAATAGATAATTTGTGGTCCAAATGTAGAGTAGATGACGCAAGTTTTGGGTGCAAGACCTATAATAGCAGTGTTTGGTGCAAAATGTATATCACATAAATGTTGTGTGCAACATATATATCACGGAACATGGGGCATAAAATTTCATTAGCGCTAAGGCGTGACCCCGCAGAGAGATAATTGGATAAGTGTTCAAAGGAACTGCGGTTGGTCGGTCTCATGATGTGACGATATAGGACCATTAATTTAAATTGTATTTATATTAATGTATTGTAATAGATAATTTGTTGTCCAAATGTAGACCATGTTCCAGTATGTGGAGAATTGTAGACCACAGAAGTTTTTGCTGCAAGATGTATACATCGAAACTGTAGATGACACAAGTTTTGGGTGAAAGATCTATAATAACACATTGAACTATAAATGATGGAAGTGTTTGGTGCATAATGTATATCATGGAAGTGTTGTGTGCAACATGTATATCACAGAACATGGGGCATACAATTTCATTAGCGCTAATAAGCGACCTCGCGGAGAGATAATTGGCTAAGTTGAAAGGAACTGTGGTTGTTCTAGCTCATGATGTGATGATATAGGACCAATCGACGAGTTCAAAAAACGTCAGGTTCAAGTTTAAGTATATTTATTAAAATTGTATTTATATTAATGTATCGTAATAGATAATTTGTGATCCAAATGTAGACCATGTTCCAATATGTGGACGAATTGTAGACCACAAATTTTTTTGGTACACGATGTATACAACAGAACTGTATATGATGCAAGTTTTGTGTGTAAGATCTATAATAGCGCCAACACGGGGATCGGTCGGGCTCCCGTAAATCGATGTTGAATACATTTTTTTGGTTGTTAATGGTAATAAGAGAACCACTGAGTTGTCACGAGTAGAAGCAGAATATATATACAATTTGATAGGCGGGGGCCATACGTCTCCTCGGGAGCCCTTGTCACCCTATTTTGAAGTCCATCCGACCATTTTTCCTCTCTACTATCTTTCTCGTTACTTAGTCATTTTTCTGAAAATGTCCCAATGGGTGCATTGGCGGACGGACCGGTTCACATTTGCGCTTGTGATTTTATATCATGACTCCGACCGACCGCTAACCATTCGATGCCTAGCCACTTTTCAGATCGCAAATTTTGGGATAGGAGGGCTCTATAACCGGGCTCGAATTGTATATGACGCAAGTGTTTGGTGCAAAATGTATATCACATAAGTGTGGTGTGCAACATGTATATCACAGAACATGGGGCATAAGAAATCGATCGCATGAAGTCGCAACGAATTATAGAGTACAAAAGTTATGGGTGCAAGATGTATATTGTGTACCTGTAAATGACAGAAGTTTTGGGTGAAAGATTTATAATAGCGGCAACCCGGGGGTCGGTCGGACTCCTGTAAATTGTTATTGAATACGTATATCATGTAACAGGGGGCATAAAAATTCGATAGTGGTAAGTCGCGACTCCGTGGAGAGATAATTGGCTAAGCGTTGAAAGGAACTGTGGTCGGTGGGGTTCATGATGTGACGATATAGGACCAATCAACGAGTTCGAAAAGTCAGGTTAAAGTTTAAATACATTTATTTAAATTATATTTATATTAATGTATCTTAATACATTTTTTGTGGTAGAGATGCAAATCATGTTCCAATATGTGGACGAATTGTAGACTAGGGAAGTTTTGGCTGTAAGATCTATAATAACGCCAACCCGGGGATAAGGTGGCATGAATACCCTCTTCGTGTTACACATTTTGCACTGAAATGGAGTCGAATTGTAAATGACGTAAGTGTTTGTTGCAAAATGTATATCACGAAAGTGTTGTGCAAAACGTATATCATGGAACAGGGGGCATAAACATTTGATAGCGCTAAGTCATGACACCGCGGGGAGATAATTAGCTAAGTGTTGAAAGGAACCACGGTCGATGCGGCTCATGATGTGACGATATAGGACCAATCAACGAGTTCGAAAAAAAGACAAGTTCAAGTTTAAATATATTTATTTAAATTTTATTTATATTAATGTATCTTAATAGACTATTTATGGATGAAATGAAAACCATGTTCCAATATCTAAACAAACTGTAGACCAGGGAAGTTTTGTTTGCAAGATGTATATGGCATAATTGTATATGGCGCAGGTTTTGGGTGCAAGATTAGTTGTCACGAGTAAAAGAAAAATGATTTTGAATTGAAGATGGCATAAAAACCCTCTTCGTGTTAAACATTTTTCACTGAAATGGGGTCGAATTGTAAATGACGAAAGTGTTTGGTGAAAAATGTATATCACAAAAGCGTTGTGTGCAATACGTATATCATGAAACAGGGGGCATAAGAATTATATAGTGCTAAGTCGCGACCCCGTGGAGAGATAATTGGCTAAGTTTTGAAAGGAACTGCGGTCGGTGGGGCTCATGATGTGACGATATAGGACCAATCAACGAGTTTGAAAAAAGTCGGGTTCAAGTTTAAATATATTTATTTAAATTGTATTTATATTAATGTATATTAATAGATTATTTGTGGGCGAAATGCAAAACATGTTCCAATATGTGGACGAATTGTAGACCATAGAATTTTTGGGTGCAAGATGTATACAACGGAACTGTAGCTTGGGAACCCTTGTCACCCTATTTTGAAGCCTTTCTGACCGTTTTTACTCTCTACTATCTCTTTCTCGTTACTTAGTCGTTTTTCCGAAATGTCTCAATGTGCACGTTGGTGGATGGACCGACTACTAACCATTCGATACCTGACCACTTTTCAGATTGCGGATTCCCGGATAGGTGGGTTCTATAACCGAGGTTGAATTGTAAATGACACAAAACTTATATCACGGAAGTGTTGTGTGAAACATGTATATCACGGAACAGGGGGGCCATAAGAAATTGATAGCGCTAAGTCGTGCAAAGTTGTGCGCTGAGTTGTCAATAGTGAACATAGAATGAAATTGAATTGAGGATTGCAGGAACACCCTCTTCGTGTTACACATTTTGCACTGAAATGTTTCGATGTATGCAATTTGATAGTCAGGGCCTTACGTTTCCTTGGGAACCCTTTCCACCCTATTTTGAAGCTCATACGACCTCTTTCCACGGATATTTATGTGCCTGCCACCTTCCAATAAGTATATAACTTCTCCAGAAACACGCGACAAAGATCCTGCGAGCAAATGAGATATCTTTCACGGATGTGAATATATTACTTTTATCTTTTGTCACAGAATTTTTGGGTGCAAAATGTATATGACGAAATTGTTGGGTGCAAGATGTATATAACGGAACACGCGGGATAAGAATGTAATGGCGCTAAGTTAGAACGCCCCGATGAGATATTTGGCCAAGTGTTGAAAGGGATGGTCGTTGACTGGGTTCTTGATGTGAAGATATAGATGCAAATGAGGATTTGACAGCCTGCTAATCGATCAACCCACGGACAATCCAGGAGAACGAGAAATTCATGTTCAAGTTTAAAGGGATTTTGTTTATGTTTATTTAAAATGTATCCATATTAATGTATCTTACTAGATTATAAATATGAGATTTTCTTGTTAATGCGAATAAGCAAAGTTGTGCACTGGGTTGTCACTAGTGAAAGAAGAATGAATTTGAATTGATGATGGGAGTAACACCTTCTTCGTGTTACACATTTTGCACTGAAATGTTTCGATATATACAATTTGACAGTTGGGGCATTATGTCTTGTCGGGAACCCTTGCCACCCTATTTAGAAGCTCATTTGACCACTTTCCACGAGTATTTCTGTGCCCGCCACCTTCATACTCCTTTCCAAGAATATGCAATAAGTATATAACTTCTCCAGAAACATGCAGAAAAGATCTTGCGAGAAAATGGGATATCTATCATAGATGTCAATATATTAACCCTTCTTTTCCGTCCTATATACTTATCTTTTATCACGAAATTGTTGGGTGGAAAATGTATATGACGAAAGTGTTGGATGCAAGATGTATATAACGGAACACACGGGATAAGAATGTGATAGCGCTAAGTTGGGACGCCAAGGTGAGATATTTGGCCAAGTTTTGAAAGGGGCGGTCGTCAGTCGGGTTCCTGAAGTGAAGATATAAATGGAAATGAGGATTTCAACTCGCGGACAATCCAGGAGACCGAACAATCCAGGAGACCGAGAAAGGCAGGTTCAAGTTTAAAGGGATTTTGTTTATGATTATTTAAAATCAGGAGTCTGAGAAAGTCAGGTTCAAGTTTAAATGGATTTTGTTTATGTTTATTTAAAATGTATCCATATTTTCTACTTCTATCTACAACTTGTCAATCTCCAATCTACCTAAAGGAGACCTGTACATTAGCGTCAGAGAATTTATGCAGAACAAATTGTGGAATTTGCTATTTTCTAAATCATTTATGCAGATAATTCATGTACGTGGAAGAGAGTATTGTTGCTTAGAAGCATTAGACTTGTTATTTTTGCTTAATTTGGTGAATTGATGCCCAGCTGGGAGAGGATGTACGTGGTGTAAATTCATGGGAAGTGGACCATTGTGTGAAGGGAGAGTCAAAGCAAGCCCGAGTGCATATTTTTTTATATCTTAGATCACTGTCTGCACCAAAGGATGCAACAACGCAGAGGAATTAGAGGATTAACGACCTGTGTACAAAATCAGGAGCCCATGAACCTTTGTGGAGGACGTTGTGTGGACTTGATGGATGAAGGTAGCACTGCATAGAGGTTAGAGCACCTATGTGGAGGTATACTTGGAGGTATATATCGCGAATACTGCTCGGAAGTGAAGCGTGAAGCATAAGGGAATGATGCATTGGCTGTATGGAGTTTGCAGCAGTGTGGTGGAGTGTTGAGTTTGTAGCGGCGTGGGTAAAAGAGGCATGTGATTGTTGTGTTGTTGCGTGCGAGATCTATTATTTGTGGAGTACAAGTGGGATCGTTGTTTGCTTGTGGATCTCTGACTTTGTAAAGGAGTCATGACTCTATGTATTGGAGGCGCCTATGAGCCCGTGGACAGCGCTATAACTGCACGAAGAGAGCAGCCTGAACACTGCTGGAAATTGTATAAAGGACTTTGCATGCGTGGAAAGGTGTGAAAGAATTCATATGTGTGAATTGTCAATTGTTAAATGCCATCCCTAGAAACTTTCTATCGCTGCTAGTCACAGGTCATTGTTGTTGAAAGAAGACTCAATGTGAAGGAATGGATTATCAAAGGAGATTGAAACAACTCCAGAGAGAGCTGAAAGATATGAGGAGAAAGAATCAACAGGAAGAGTTATTGTATTTTGCAGATCAATATGACGTGTTTCTAATTACAGATGAAAAACCCATGCTTGAGGATCATAATATAGTGTTGGACTAAATCAATGAAGAATTTGATGAAATATATGAAATAGTGATGCCAAATTTGCCATTCTTCTCAGATATAAATTATGAACCTTGGGCAACTTAAATAAAAAAATTACTATGGTTAGTAGATTTATTGCATTATGATCAAAAAGATCGTATCAATTTCTATGATAAGAGAATATGTGTAATAGAATTACAACTTATTATATCAACACTGGATGAAAACATATTGTCTAGTATTTTGCGTGAATTTGGTGAACTATATAGTGCAAAAATATTTTGGGATATTCTTGAAATGAAGTATAGTATGAAGTGGAGTGAGAAAGATGAAGTTGATGAATATATTGTTGTTGAAAATGATGATTGCCTTTAAAGCGTTGTAACTAGACTGAAAATGATAGCATTGAAATTGCAATGATTGATGATGAAAGTGTGTGTGTAGCTGATAATAAAGTGATGTGTGATATTGAGGAAACAACCAATGATGTAGTATGTAGTGATTTCATGAATTCAACAACTAAAATTTTTGATGAACTGGAATGTGCTAAAATTGATGTAAGACAAGTTTTAAACAACCCATGAAAATGAAGGTCTTATGGAAGAAAGTCTCTTTGAAACAAAGACACGTGAAGTTAAATTTGATGAAAACTATTCATCTCATGAAGAGTGGTCAAATCTGTTTCATGAGAAACATCTTATTGATGAGCTATTGTTTGGGGAGAAGAGGAGCTCATTTGCATACACAAACCAAGTGAAAGACAACCTGTTTGTAGTGGTAGAGCCAGGTAAAGAGGCTGAAGACATGAAACAACTAATTGTGATAGCAGTTGAAGCTGAAAATGAAGATGTTTGTAGTGGTAGAGCCTGGTAAAAAGGTTGAAGAAATGAAAAACCAGGTTGTGATAGAAGTTGAAGCTGAAAATGAAGATTATTATGCAACATCAGAGGAAAGGAAGAAAGACATAGAAAGGAAAGTTCTCTTAGAAGAGAAAAATGAAAAGAACCACTATGGTTCTTCCTATGATTTTTCATATGATTGTAACAATGTTTTTGAGTTCTTCCTATGATTTTTAATACGATTGTAACAATGTTTTTGAGTGTGCAGGTTTACAAGACAACAATTCATTTTCAGTAGTGATTGATTATGAAGAAAACATGGAAGAAATTGAAAAAAACGAAGAAGAAAATATTGAGTCTATTTTTATGGTGTGGAGCCCGAATGTGGAGCAAGACATTGATGATTGTATCCAGAAAGAGCAGCAACCCACTTATGAAAAACTGCAAGAATTTACAAGAATTAAAAATTAAAGACAAACACTTCCCAGAACTCTGAGGACAAAGAGCGATATTCGTAAATCGTATACTCCTTTGGTGACTGCAATGTAATTGTAAATCGTATAATCCTTTCGTACCCAATGAAGCCTCTGTTTTTGGTTGGAGTCCAAAGCCTCCTCTGCGATGGATTTAGAAGAAGTAACAACATGAAGAAGTGGCAGAATTGAAGTTGCTGAAGAATGGCATAGGGCTTTAGTCCAGTCGGTCTTGACGAGCCCGCCCAATCATCTGTGCTCCAATCATATGTCATCCACTCTATCCAACTCTTTTTCCCTGTTGTTTTGGATTATGAAATTTCTATGCGCTCAGATTTAAATTGTTTTGGATTATGAAATTTCTATGCGATCAGATATGAAGGATAGACAAATTTTTAGGTATCAAATTAAATTTTTGTGCTAATCCGTTTTCAAAGATAGACAATTGTTGAGGTATCAATTTTAACTACAAACAGAGAGAAGAGATTCATTATCCACATTACAGAAAATATTAAAACTGTCACGGAAACGAAATGGATATGTACCAACTCAGCCAAAGGTACCAGCGATTGATAATTTAGTTTATGATATCAGGTGAATCAATTTTCAATTTCAGAGTCATACAGAAATGAATACACTGGGAAAAAGTCTTGGAAGAATAGGTGTGTTGGAGAATAATGGCGAAATACCATAGTTAGGAAATTGTTAAAAGAAATTTCTATTGTACTCTAATTTTAGTTTATAAATGGTTTTCAGATCAACAAATTTAAAAGGTTGTTAGAGGCTATTCTAGCTTAAAAATTTGTATGCAATTTATCAAATAATAAATAATATAGTGTAATATAGTGTGTGACCGTAGTCTCACTTGTAAGATCCTTTATCGCCTCACCCTAACTTTGTGTTATTCTCCAATTTTAAGTTGGTATCATAGTAAGAGAATCTTTCTTGTAGAGTAGAGAGAGCGGAAAGATTACTGCGTGTGGGGTGAACTAATATTGTGTGTTTGAGAGAAGAGTGTGGAGTGTATATATGTGAGTATAGATCACTGTTGTGAAGAGTGTGTTGTCCACGCGTGGTAGAATCCGGCATGAAGAATTTTGTGCATTGGAGGGAGCTTCATTTCCTGTTGGTTAAATGAGTCGCTCACGTTTGAAAAGTCACCATCATTCTGTTTGAAAGATTGTCATATTGTTTGATTACTGCGTTGTGTAAAAAAGAGAAGTCATCGTGTGAGAGGGAAGAGAGAATTTCACAAAACAGTGTATGATGATGACCATCTCATGATCGCTGGAATTTTGCTAGCATATATAAGTACAACGTACAATGTTGCTGGCATATATAACAAATGCACATGAAGATCCACTACACAGGTGACAATGTTAAGATGTCAGATTGCAGATGATCACTCCCAGATTGTTGTGTTTTTATTAGTATGTGTATATGTGAGATTGATACAGATTTTCCACTTCTATCTACAACTTGTCAATCTTCAATCTGCCTGAAGGAGACCTGTACATTGGCGTCAGAGAATTTCTGCAGAACAATTTGTGGAATTTTCTATTTGCTAAATCATTTATGCAGATAATTCCTATACATGGATGAGAGTATTGTTGCTCAGAAGCATTAGACCTGCCATTGTTGTTTAATTTGGTGAATTGATGCCCAGTTGATAGAACACCGTACTTGGTGTAAATTCGTGGGAAGTGGACCATTCTGTGAAGGGGGAGTCGAAGCTAGCCCGAATGGAGATTTGGTGCTATCTTAGATCACCGTCTGCACCAAAGGATGCAACAACGCAGAGGAATTGGAGGATTAACGACCTGTGTACACATTCAGGGGCCCAAGAGCCTTTGTGGAGGACGTTGTGTGGACTTAATGGACGAAGGTATCACTGCGTGGAGGTTAGAGCACCTGCGTGGAGGTATACTTGGAGGTATATATCGCTACTGTTGCTGGGAAGTGAAGCGTGAAGCATAAGGGATTGATGCATTGGCTGCATGGAGTTTGCAGCAGCGTGGTGGAGTGTTGAGTTTGCAGCGGCCTCCACAAAAGAAGCATGTAATTGTTGTGTTGTTGTGTGTGAGATCTATTAGTTGTGGAGTACAAGTGGGATCGTTGTCTGCTTGTGGATTTGTGACTTTGTAAAGGAGTCATGACTCTGTGTATTGGAGGCGTCTGTGAGCTCGTGGACAACGCTGGAACTACGCGGAGAGAGCAGCGTGAACACTGCTGGAAACTGTGTAAAGGACTCTGCATGTGCAGAAAGGTGTGAAAGAATTCATGTGTGTGAATTGTCAATTGTTAGATGCCATCCCTATAAACTTCCTATCACTGCTAGTCACAGGTCATTGTTGTTGAAAGAAGACTCAATGTGAAGGAATGGGTCATCAAAGGAGATTGAAACAACTTCGGAGAGAGCTAAAAGACATGAGGAGAAAGAATCAGTAGGAAGAGTTATTGTATTTTGCAGATCAATATGATGTGTTTTTAATTACAAATGAAAAACCCATGCTTGAGGATCAAAAATGCAGTGTTGGATTAAATCAATGAAGAATTTGATGAAATATATGAAATAGTGATGTCAAATTTGCCATTCTTCTGAGATATAAATTATGAACCTTGAGCAACTAAAATAAAAAAAAATTACTATAGTTAGTAGATTTATTGCATTATGATCAATTTCTATGATAACATGTTGTCTAGTATTTTGAGTGAATTTGGTGAACTATATAGTGCAAAAATATTTTGGGATATTATTGAAATGAAGTGGAGTGAGAAAGATGAAGTTGATGAAGATATTGTTGTTGAAAATGATGATTGTCTTGAAATCATTGTAATTGAAATAAAGACTGAAAATGATAGCATTGAAATTGCAATGATTGATGATGAAAGTGTGTCTATAGCTAATAATAAAGCTACATGTGATAATGAGGAAACAACCAATGATGTAGTATGTAGTGATTTGATGAATTCAATAACTAAAATTGTTGATGAACTGGAATATGCTAAAACTGATGAAGACAAGTGTAAAACAACCCATGAGAATGAAGGCCTTATGGAAGAAAGTTCATTTGAAACAAAGACACGTGAAGTTAAATTTGATGAAAACTATTCATCTCATGAAGAGTGGTCAAATCTGTTGCATGAAAAACATCTTATTGATGAGCTATTGTTTGGGGAGAAGAGGAGCTCATTTGCATACACAAACCAAGTGAAAGACAACTTGTTTGTAGTGGTAGAGCCTGGTAAAGAGGTTGAAGACATGAAACAACCAGTTGTGTTGAAAAGGAAGATGTTTGTAGTGGTAGACTCTGATAAAGAGGTTGAAGACATGAAACAACAGGTTGAAGACATGAAACAACCGGTTGTGATAGCAGTGGAAGCTGAAAATGAAGATTATTATGCAACATCGGAGGAAATGAAGAAAAACATAGAAATGAAAGTTCTCTTAGAAGAGCAAAATGAAAAGAACCAGTATGGTTCTTCCTATGATTTTTCATAGGATTGTAACGATGCTTTTGAGTTCTTCCTATGATTTTTCATAGTATAGTAACAATGTTTTTGAGTGTTTGTAACAATGTTTTTGAGTGTGCAGGTTTACACAATAACAATTCATTTTCAGTAGTGACTGATTATGAAGAAAACACGGAAGAAAATGAAAAAAATGAAGAAAAAAATATTGAATCAATTTTTAAGGTGTGGAGCCTCGAAGAAATCAAGTATTATTATGAATTGGTGTTGCAACAATCCATTGAACAGTACAAGCACTACATTGATGATTATATCCAGAAAGGACATTAACCCACTTATGAAAAGTTGAAAGAATTTACAAGCATTAAAGACAAAATGCTTCCAAGAACCTCCACATGTGTTGAGTAGAAAGAGCGATAATCGTAAATCAGATTTCAAGGATAGGATAGGATTATGAAATTTCTATGCGATCAGATTTCAAGGATAGATAAATTTTCAGTTATCAAATTAAATTTCTATGCTAATCAGTTTTCAAAGATAGACAATTGCTGAGGTATCAAATTTTAACTACAGACAAAGAGAAGAGATCCATTATCCACATTACAGAAAATAGTAAAACTGTAACGGGAAAGAAATGGATGTGTACCAACTCGGCCAAAGGTATCAACGCTTGATAATTTAGTTTATGATATCACGTGAATCAATTTTCAATTACAAGAACATAGAGAACAACGGTGTCATTATCCGCTTAAAAATTGTAATAGGACATTGATATTATACAAAGACTAAAATAATTAGTCCCCCAGAGTATTACATATATTGGAAAACAATGAAAGAATGGAGGTCATAAAACAGAATAG
>SNQJ01S0176690.1:0-19922 GCA_010110895.2 Picea sitchensis | reverse complement strand
TATTTTTGTTTTATGTGATTTGTTTATTTATATGTTTTATGTCCCAAATGTTTATCTATGCACAATATACCAATCTAACATATAATTTTCTAACAAATCTGTAATCGTATTGATTTCTCTCGATATATGTCTGTATTCTAGAAATTCAAAAGATCTTTTGAGATGTCGAACCCTTAGATGGAGATGTAGTAAAACTAGGTTACGAACGGCATACTCATGGTTTAGTTGACGGACCACGAGTTAAGAATCAAGGTTGATAATCAATTGAGATATACCTAGAGGAGAGGCTGCGGTTAAAAGTCTGATGATGGCATGATATTTTACAATGTTATTGGTCGCATATTCGAGGAAAATTCCTTTTGAACTCACTAACTCGCCAGAATGGTAGATGACCCAAGATGCATAAGTGTGATTCTGGGTATGTCGACTAGCGCTATCCACAAACCCGAAATAGATGGGAAAGGATGATGTCATTCGCGCATTTAATCACAAAGAAAAGTATAATCAGTTGGGGCAAAACTCATGCACGCAAAAGAAAAGACACACCATATCAAAAGCATATAGTACAATAATGTACAAAGCACACATGCAAGATGTTCTATGCATAGTAGTTCTTGAGGTAAAGAACATTTCGGGGCTCACCGAGAGAAAACCCATCATAATCCACTAATTTGTAGGCGCCTTTGTGTAACATATGTTTTATGATGTATGGCTCGTGTCACATGGTTTCTAACTTTTCGTCCCCAAGTTTGTCGCGATCTTGATCATAGACTAGGACCATATCTCCTTCTGTGAAAACGGGAGGTTGGATGGACTTATTATTTTTGGCGCAAGATTGATCAGACTAGGGTCCTTCTTAGGTTACCAACAAAAGGTATTGAGTAGTGTAGAGCGTTGGCATCTTCATCTCCTCCAAAGAGAAGAATTCTCACCCGAAGCATTGTTGAGACAAAAGGATAGGGAAGGGCAAGGAAAATACTTAGGAGGATTCATAGAACCTTCAAGATTCATCATGATATTGCGCAAGACATCTAACTACAGAACATATCTAAACTCATATACACAAGAACTGGAGCTACTTATGTTGCATAAAATTGTTCAAACACAGAGACATCATGTGGAACTTATGATCCATAAAGAAGTATTGAAAATATACAATGCATAAGGATAAACACAGAAAGACACAACATATTTGGAAATTTTGGATCCTTCTTCATATATTATCTTCAGGTCTTCCTCCATTACAATCTCAGAGATACACAGTAACGCTCTGATACAGACTCCTGGCTCTGGACTCATGTCGCATAGCTCTAACTTCCAAAATGGTATATATATTACATTACAGACTCAAAATATGACTTCTCGGCAGTAAACAACAAAAACTATGACCTTAGCCTCGCAATGCGGGAAGAATCGGATCGAACCCTTTTTCAATCACGATCCAACAACCCTTTTACAAAACCATGACCCAACCATTTACAATCATATTCATCCCTATATATAAGCTAAGTCGTGTCTTCTGGCTTTGGCTTGCATGCTTTCTTGTTCTGTTTCAACCACTTTTTCTTTGTTGGTGTTACGTTGTCCTTTTCACAACTGATTTTTGTTTCTTTTCCTTGCTCTGGTATCCAGCTTCTTCTGTAGCTTGTGCAACTCACACTAGGCCAAAAATAGGACTATATTCCTTCTTGCGTAACTCCTTCCCCAAAAACGAAGGGCCCAACAAGCTCCGACCACAAACCTTGACTCGCCCTTGAGTCAAGTACTCGGCTCTTTCGTAGCTTCCAGGAGAAACTGTTGTTTTCCCTTGTCTTCATTTTCCTCTTTCTTTTTCTCTTCCGCTTGCACTTTCTCTTCTTTTGCCTCTTCAAACAAAGGGCCCAACTATGGGACCAACTCCAAGGCCTGCTTCCTCACTTCTTGAAAGCTCCCAACTTTATCCTACCATTTCCTGGCAAGGAGTGAGGCCTCGATGACGAACTGTTGGGTCACCTCTGTAGTACATCCCTTGGGCTTGGATGTGACCAACGAGTTCCATTCATAATATGTTGTTGCATCGACTTGATGCATCTTCATATAAAGTGTTTGAACGACAGGCTGGAAGTCGCGCAGCTCCTTCTTAGCTATGGATTGCACCTCAAATAGGGCGTTCAATTCATTGTTTGCTTGCTAGATATGGTTGAACTTTTGTTGTTGCTCCAGTGGATCCATCATAGCTGCAACTTTTTCATTCAGTGCATGGATTCTAGTGCACACATCCTCCAAGGTCTGTTTGTGTCTAGCGATGATTCCCATCCAATCGTTGACTTCCCTGAAAATCTTTGTGCACTCAGTTGTGCACTTATGTAGTGTTTCTCGGGCATTGTTGCATTCCAACATTATCTTCTCCATATGCTCCTACAACTTCTGAGGTTGTTGTTCTGCTTCTTGCTGAGTTTGTCGCAACTACAATTCCAGATTCTCTGTGTGAATGGCCAATTGTGACCATGCTCCTTGAAGCAGTTTGATCTGGTGCTCTGGTTCTCCTGCATCACTGGATTCGGGCAGTTGGGGTGCAACCTTACGAATCTCCAGCCATGCTTCAGCAAGACTTTCTTGGACTCGTTCCAGCCTATGCTCGACCTGTACCTTGGCATGTTCCTCTTGCTTTTTGGATGCTTGCACAAGGAACGCTTCCTCCCTTGCAACCTTGGTAGACCTCTCTGCCTGTTGGAGCCTCTGCTCCAGTTGATCAGTTGATGCTCTGATCATTCCAACCAAGTGTGTTTTTGGCCATTATGTAAGGTCAGCAGAAGACGATGTTACGTCCGTAGGTTCTCAAGTCTGCAGTGGAAGTCCACTGGTCGTTGAGTGTTCTGAAGGAGTATCTACCTCCTCCTCTCTTGTCAATGGTCCTGGCGCAAGCATCAACCTTAACGTTGGTGGTAGGAGTGCCAGAAACTTTGTTCTGGATAGGTAGACTACAGAAAGTTTGTGCATTGCTGAGGGTTTTGGAGAACCAGCTCCATCTATTCCTACGCGGATGTCACACTCTGCCCGGAGGTTGACTCTGGTTCCTTTTGAACCGTTGGTAGCTCCTTCTCTTTACTTTCATCTACTTCCGGAGTTGTGCTTCTCTGGCCACCCTCAACCTTGGTCGTTGAGGACATGTGCTGGGGATTTTGAGCTTGCATCTCCTCCACCGTTTGAGTGTCCTTTTTCTGGACAAAAGGCACAATTTGTTGGTCCTGGGCATCCAGGTTCGGACCAGTCAGTTGTAGTCTCTGGTCTGGTACTTCTGGATTTGGACCAGAAACTTCTAATATCTACTATGGTACTTCTAGTCTTGTTTTTGGTAGTTCTCACTCTGGTTGTACTAGGGGATTGAGCTGCATCGGCTCTGGATCAGTGGTTTCGGGTGGACTAGTGGTTTATGGGGGTGGCGAATGGGGTTTTGGTGGTGATGGAGGGTGATCAGTGATGATGGTGGATGGAAGGGTGTCAGGCTCAAGGTTGTCCTGAATATCGATGACTGGGGTTGCTCTGACCACTAATCAAGTACGGGGGATGGTGGATGAAAGGGGTTGGGGGTTTAGAACTTTACTCGGCGAGACCCCGGTTCTGAACTTCTTCGCCACTGGTTCTGTGATGAATGCAACACTCGGGATCTCATTGAAATCCTTACCTATCAACATGGCTTTCTCTGGAAGTTGTGGGAATATCAGCAACGTCATATTCTTTCGCTCTAAGGGTTGCGTCTCCTCCTCCTCTTCAAATTTCAACTGTGTCAGAGCTTCTTTCTTCTGCAGCTCTGAGCCTGAGCTCGGTCCTACCCCTGCTTCTTTTCCTTTCTTCTTCAACAGCTTGGAAAGCAAAATGTAGTGCATTCCCGACTTGTGTGGGTTTCGTTTAACTCTCGGCCACGACATTACCTCTTTTTCAAAGGCCTCCTCATCTAGATAGAATAGAAGCATCCTCGAATGGAAATCCAACATGTTAGCATGCCTTGGTCGTACAAACATATGTTGTTGGTTCATGCTAAAAGCTATGTTCCTCATGTTGCAGTTGAGGAACTCCTGTGAAATGCGCAACCTCTGTGTTGCGTCGATCAGCCCATTATACCACTTGGAGAACGTAGTGTTGTTGAAGGTCGTGTTCTCCGAGTACGCCCTAGAATGCCAAGGCTCAAACATCTTCACAAGGCTCCCCTTATCTTCTAGCGCCAACGGTCTTCCAGCGGGTGGCTTCCACTTTAGCATTGTGAACGCCATTAACAGGTATACATACGTGAAGGTGCCTCCCTTCTCTTGGGCTTCCTCACAAGCCACGAGTAGTTCCTCCAACAGGTAACTGTACCAATTGAATACAGCGCCATTGGTGCAAAAATCCGCTACTCACAATGCATCCAGTGTGCATTATCCCTTGTAATATGACCTCATAACCTTGTTGGATATGATGTAGTAGTCAGTCCTAACTGTCTCTGGTAGTATGGGGTCAATTTTACTTGTTCCCCCCCCCCTCTGATTGTGGAACCTTTCATAAAGGTTGGGTTCCCCTTTCTTCTTTTCGTGCTTACTGGGACCCCGGAATCCTTTAGACACGTCTTCGCCCTCGAGGGACAGTCCAGTAAGTTGATGGATGTCTTCTGCATGGATTGGATACCGCCTATCCAACCAGAGACTTCGATCGTGCACCCTGTTGATCAGGAATTTGGTGCACCGCGCAACATCACTTGTGGTAACGAACACTGGTAGGTCTCTGAGGTTCATTATAGTCGAGTTGAATAGGTTGATAAATTCAGGCCTTGGCACGAACTCCATGCCTCCCAACGCGTCTGGAGCGATACTCTAGAAGACGTATATGTTCATCTTGGGGAACAAGACTGGGTTTTTTAAGTCAAGATCAAGGAGCTTGACCTGCTCCACCTTCCCCTTTAAATCACCCATGACCTCGACTCGGGAGTCGTAGGGATCATCTGGGACTACATCTTTGGACATGATGCCTTGGTTTCCTATATCTCTCGGCATTGTGGATTATGGATATGATCCAATTCTAATTTGAAACAAGGATTTGGTGGTCACAACTATGGGTTTCAGGATCGCATAGGCTTGCTCGCTCTACAAAATTCGGAAATTGCTAAGTTCTTTGAAAACAATGCGTTATATGGCGAGTTCTCTGAGATTTATACTTGGGCTTAGCTGGCAATTTCAGTAATAATTGTTGTTCATCGTGACCATATGGACACAACTTGGATCTAAGTTATCCGATGGGACGGGTTAATGGGGTAAATCCTTTTGGGAAATTCTGGAATTTACTGTGCAAGTTGGACAAGTACGTGGTCGATTTCAGGCCTTTACGTTTGACGAATGAGAATCCCGACGCGAATACCGATGGCATCTTCGTGTATCGCAGCTTTATGGTTTGACTGAATTTAGACGGGGTATCATAATGGTAATAAAGGTTGTAACTACACTGGTTTCGTGTGGCACATGGACTCAGATTGCATTAGGATTCGTTCTCCCTCCGACCACAAAGGGGTCCCCGTCATATTAATGACTATCATGAATGTGTTTGTTACGCTTATGATCCTGCTATGTTGAGTAAGCAGTTCTACATCAAACAACACTTAAACAGAAAAGGAAATGAACTGCGTGTCGCGGCTCAACACTTCACACGTTGACTTTATTAACTGAATTTACAAAAATTGCATAAAACTCAAATCTAACTACTATACATGCTCCTTCGGACTAGAGAAATAGTCCTTTTAGCTCAGTTCTGAGACATATAGGGTTTCAGACGAGCGCCATTAACCCATCCTAGCCACAGCATACCATCCAGTTGCGCAAGTCTGGCTTCTCCTGAAGGTCGGATCTCCGCAAATATAAGTGGTCCCAACCAATGCATTCCCAACTTGCCAGGATGCTTCTGATACTGACTGTCATAGAGTATAACCTTGTCTCCTTACACAAATAGTTTAGTCTTAATGTGTTTGTCGTGCCAATATTTTTTCCTTGCTTTCTCAATCGACTGATGGAAGTATGCTAAAAACCTGGTCTCTTCGAGTTCCTGTAACTCCAAGAGTATATATGCAACTGATTCTTCCTCTGACATATCGGTGCTCTTTGCAATGTGCAAACTCAGAGTGATGAATTTTGCAAGCACCACAACCTCTTTTTGATAAACTAGCTGAAAAGGAATGTACCTGTGGAGTTTCTTTGTGGTTGTCCTGTAAGCCCATAGTATTTTTGTAACTCTCTCGGTTTGTGCAACAAACGTTTGTTAATCCTGTCTCTAGAATCTTGTTGAATGCTTCTACTGTTCCATTGGCTTGCGGGTTGTAGGAGTTGATTTTGTGATGTTGGATCAAGAACTCTATTGTAAGCTTTGTTATAGTGCTACTAATAAAATGATCTCCCTGATCACGGGTTAGACTCCTAGGACATCCAAATCGAGTGATAATATTCTCAAAAATGAACCTAATAGCAGTATCAGTCGAGCAGTCCTGAACAATTGTTGCCTTCGCCCAACATGTAAGGTAGTCAGTTGTGTTAATAATGTATCTAGCCTTTGAATGTTTAGTTGTGGGGTTGATCAGCCCTATGACGTCAACCGCCCACTTCTCAAATGCCTGTAGAGATCAAACTAGTTGAAGTGGTAATTCATCTCATCCTGATGACTTACCCACGAGGATTCTTGTTTTAATTCGATTTTCATTTCTCCCATAACTCCTTTGATCCCCTTTAACTCTGAAAAGGTCTTTGGGAACAAATCCTCATATTCCTGCAACAAAATCTGTATTTCTTGACTATTTTTCTCATCCCAGTAGTCTCCCACCATAGCTATCTTAGGTTTCTATGTGGTCCCTATATTGACTTTGCGCAACTTTAATGGATAGTTATAAGAACTATCAGTCTGACTGGGTATGATGTTATGTATTTCTATGTTCCCTTACGTCTCTTTAATGGCTAGGTTTCTCAATTCCTCTAAATGATCTGGGATTTCTGAATCCTTGGAAATTTTATAACATTCTATAGGCTTCTTGTCTAAGGTTAGGTGAAGATTAGTCTAAATTTCTAGGCTATTTTTTGCACATACCACTGGGTTTGATTTCTGATTACTATTGTCTGTAAAAAGAAATTCTTTAATTCTTTGCAGGACTACTTCAAGATCAGGGTACTTAATTGTAAATGAGAAGTCCTTGGAAAAGTGATCTTCCAACTTTTTCCAGTCATTGGTATGTCCTCTGGTTTCTTCATGTAGGAACCAAGCTTTCGGGATTGGACCTAGTGAGTGGGTAAATACCTAAACCCAAAAGTGAGAAGGTATTTCTGCAACTTGCCATTGTGTCACGCATTGTTCAATATGTGTTTTAGGATCAGATTCTACGTTGAATAGTTGCACAACTTGGAAATCTGTCTGCATATCTGATTCTGGCTTCTCCTTATTCTGAAACCTATACTTGATAGCTTGCTTCACATTGTCCCAATTTCTAAGTAAGGTTTTTTTATTGGCCCACCATCTGGCAGGGGTATCTTGGAGGGCTAAGTCTAGTACTGAGATCCTTTGATCCTATACTACTTTTTCTTCCATGCTGAGTAGAAAACTGTCAAGTTCTGAGGTACCATCATATCCTGGGTGTTCTCCGACCTCGGTCCCAACCCATCTGGTTTCCCTGACAATTGTGCATATCCTTGAGAATCTTTCGTATGAGCCTTGCTACCAACTGTCAAATGTCAGTTATGAATCTTCGTCCATTGAATGTATACTCCTCCAACTTACCAATCCATTAGCAATAGGATTTATGTAATCTTCTCTTGTTCCTGTTGTTATAGTGTATAATTGATCCAAGTCTTCTCCCTCCATATTATTGTTTGTTGGATATATACATCTAGGACCTACATGCGGATCCAAGGGTTGAACAACCTTGATCCCTTCTTCTTCAAATGTCATGGTGCCTTTCTTTAGGTCGATTACTGCATAGTTTTCATATGCCCAATCAATCCCAAGTAGTGCAGGGTAAGGGTCTTTATCCCCTATGATCTCAATCACCTCAAAGTCCGCTATAGTATTCACTCCCGCAACATCTATTTCCACATTATCCAATCTTCCTATTGGGAAGATGCAATATTGGTTGGCCATCCTTAGTTGAATTGGGGAATATGTCAATTGGGGTTTTCCTAAGGCTTCCCAAGTCTTTTTAGGCAGAATGTCCACATCGGATCCTAGATCCAACATGGCATCCTTAATCTCAAATTCGTCTAACTAGGCTACTAGTCTGAATTCTTTTCTCGTTCGTAATTTTCTTCTCTACACCCTCTGAGTACTCTTATCAGGAAGATTGGTCCTTATTCCTGCTTCTGTGGGTTCTTCATTCCCTAAAACTAGGTATAGTGCATTGCAAAACTTCTCTGTTAATCGATCATTCTGAAAATATCATAGAATAATTGAAACCAAAGGTCGACTACATTTTGAGGTTGTTCAGGTTGTCTTGGTGTGACTACAGGGTTTCTAGGTGCAGGGGTTGAAGCAGGTACTTGCGCAACCTTAGGGTAAACAATAGGTTGTGGGGGTTTCTCTTGCATCTCAGGGCTAGGGATATTCTAAAATACTTTTGTGGCATTTTTAAAGAACAACTTATGTTTTAGAGGGTCATACTTGTCTTCTTTTGGTGCTGCTTTCTGGATCTGAGGTAGATTATCAACATCAGCTCCTGTCTTTGCTCCTCCTTGAGTGACGATATTAAGGTTGGGAAATTGTCCTCTACTAACTCTCTTGATTTATGAACTGATGAGGTTAGTTCCTCGTTAACGTACCTGATCTTCCCATTTTGCAATTAGTTCTGGGTAGTCTTCAGTTGTGTGCCCATTGGTTCTACAGTGAGAGCACCATGACCGCCTCAGATGAGGAAAGTCTCTAGCCATATGGCCTTGCTCATCATAGTTATAACATCTTCTTGGCCCTCTTCCCTCAGTTCTTCCTCCTCTGAAGTCTCCTCCAGCTCCACCTCCTCGACCTCTTCTCGGTCCCTGAGGGTTTTCATTCACCCTTAATGTTGTTCGGTCCAACCTGTCTGCAAGTGCATCCAACGCTCTACATTGATTGGTAGTATGTGTGGTACATGCGCAGAACTCACAATGTATTGTATTTGGTACTGTCGAATATTTCTGCATAATGGGGCATTGTCTTGGCCCATTCCCATGGATTCGACAATCTCACAATACTCAATTGTTGGTGTTCCTTGCCTCCCTAGAAAAGCATGGTATGGGGTGGGGTTATGGAATGGTAAATTCGCATACACTTGTGCAACTCCTCCCGTGGGTCCTAGTGAGGGTCCCATCAGATTTTGAGGAGGTTCCATTCCCCTCATTCATGGACATTCATTCACCATATGTCCTTATGTATAACATCTGATGCACCAGACCTGCGGTGGTCCTGGTCTAGGTATCGTCAATTCTTGAATTTGTTTTGTAAGCGCTGATATTTTCCCTTGTAGTTGCACCAAATTTGCATCTGTTGGGGGTCTGGTCACTCTCAGGATCCCAGGGTATCCTGCCATGGCTTCAATCTTCATTGATTGTTCCAAGGCATCTGTCAAAGTGGTTATCCATTGTTGTGTTAGCAAAATCTGTGTCAGAGGTATAAATCCCTTAATGTACCATTCTCTTTGATGTTCCTCGTGGATTGGATGTGCTAACCTACCTATAGCATATTTAAACTTCTGGATATATTCCCAAGCTAATTCACCTTCCCTTTGTTGGATCTCGTGCAACTCAAACATAGCTTCTTGTTCTGACTAAGGTAGCTTAAACTCCACTATGAACCTTATTCGTACCTGTCCAAGTGTGAACGCTTGACCTTGCATTCTTGGCACTCCTGGCTCAATAATATTCATGTACCACTTGAGAGCATGACCTCTCAAGGTAGTCTAGAACTCAACCAACTTATTCGCGTCTGGAGTCCCTCTGGATATCCAGATTGCTTCACACAAGAACCAGTGTTTCTCAACATATTCATCTCCCTTACCCCAGAATTATGGATATCAGGAAATCGAATCTCACATGTGACTAACCATTATTAATGTTATTTCTCTTATCAAAATGAAACCTAATGGTCCTCCTTGCGATCTACTAGGGGATCCCAATATCCTCCATGTACTCGCACTTCCTGGTTGTGACTGACTAACTAATTGTACTAGAACAGAACTAGCATAAGAGGGTAGTATCAAACTTACCACTTGTATAGAAGACACTTGGGGTATGGGCGATTCGAAGCTGGCGCCACTGGCTTTGGGGCGGTTTTCTTTGATCTGGGGGGTCTTGTTTTCCTTCTCTTGAGCAGTCTCTTCGGCCGAATTCTTGATATTTCCTGTCATCGAGGCTGAATATTCTCTTTCCTCTTCAAGATCCATGTCAGACTCCTTCTCTCTTACTTCTACACCTTCTCCTTCTTGTCCACCCTCCTAAGGACATATTTATCTCTGCACTTCTCTCTCACTTAATCTTTGACTAGCCAGTCTCTCATGTCTTCTCATCTTCCGCAACTCTTACATCTGTCTTTCCTCTCCTTCTCCTGGTCCGACTTCTTTCCTCAACTTCTCATACTGTCTTATTGCTTTCTTGATCTTGCCACACCACCACTTCTCAACTATGGCGGCTCTTTTCAAGTCTCACTCGTCTCTTGCATCCCTTTCTTATTTTTTTTCCCACTTATCAAATAACTCTTCCTGTCTCTTAGGCCGTGGCTCCACCCCAACCTCACCCTACCCCAAGCGAGGGTGTTTACGTTGCCATCTCAATCGGGGACATAGTCAACATCCCCTTTTCCATCAAGAAAACTTTAATCCATAGGGGGATTTCTCTCAGCCGTCTTCCCTTTGCGTCTTTCTTGAAATCCGCCTCTGCTCGTGAAAAAGATTGGTGATTCTTGGCTGTAAACTCAATAATGTATCCTTCTAATGTGGTATTGACCCAGAAATCAATCACTCGCGTGACTGGACAATCCAACCGATGAAGTGTTGAAATGTTTTATGTATCCCAAGTACAGGTCCTCTTTACTTGTTCTTGGAAATCTGGAGCTTCTTGGAGCCTATCTATCTAGTGGAAAATTTCTTCCGGGAACTTAACCCATAATATCGCGTACTGGTCACTCAATCTTTCTAAGTAAACGACTACCTCCCGAGTATTTTTCACCGATTTTCCCCTTAGCTCAGCTTCTTTCCATATGAAGGCATCACAATTTCTCTCCCACCATTGGTCAATATTAGATCTGTGAATTCGTGGAAGCATCCTCCCTACAGGTTCCCTTTTAACGTAGTTCTCGACAACGAAAACATTTTGTTGGCGCAAGATTGATCAGACCAGGGTCCTTCTCAGGTTACCAACAAAAGGTAACGAGTAGTCTAGAGCGTTGGAATTTTCACCTCCTCTGAAGAGAATAAGTCTCACCCGAAGCACTGCTGAGACAAAAGGATAGGGAAGGGCAAGGAAAATACTTAGGAGGATTCATAGAACCTTCAAGATTCATCATGATCTTGCACAAGACATATAACTACAGAATAGATCTGAACTCATATAAGCAAGAACTAAAGCTACTTATGTTGCGGAAAAGCGTTCAAAGACAGAGACATCATGTGGAACTTATGAGCCATAAAGAAGTACTGTAAATATACAATGCATAAGGATAAACACAGAAAGACATAGCATATTTGGAAATTTTGGGTCCTTCTTCAGATATTATATTCAGGTCTTCCTCCATTACAATCTCATAGATACACAGTAACACTCTGTTACAGACTCCTGGCTCTGGAATCATGTCGCAGAGCTCTAACTTCAAAAATGGTATATAGATTACATTACAGACTCAAAATATGACTTCTCAGCAGTAAACAACAACAACTATGACCTCATCCTCGCAGCACGAGAAGAATCGGACCGAACCCTTTTTCAATCACGATCCAACAACCCTTTTACAAAACCATGACCCAACCATTTACAATCATATTCATCCCTATATATAAGCTAAGTCATGTCTTATGGATTTGGCTTGCACACTTTCTTGTTTTGTTGCAACCGCTTTTGCTTTGCTGGCTTTGCGTTTTCCTTTTCACAACTGATTTTTGTTGCTTCTCCTTGCTCTGGTATCCAGCTTGTTTTGTAGCTTGCGCAACTCGTACTAGGCCAAAACTAGGACTATATTCCTTCTTGTGCAACTCCTTCCCCAAAAATGAAGGGACCAACAATCATATTGAGTTTTGATGTTTTTTTATATGTCTCGTTGATGAGAGTAGCATCGCGATGGGTTTCATCCATCTTGGTTAGATATAAAAATTATTCCTCTGCAATAGAAGTGTGGGGTAGGAGTTCTGCGGTGAGTTTCAAAGAGGGAATCTCACATTCGATCGGTAATATTGATTCTATCATGTATACCAACTGGAAGGGTGCAAATCGAGTGGTGGTTTTAATTGATGTTTGATAATCCTAGAGTGCGAAGAAGAGCTGCAAATTCCAAGAGGTTTTGTTCACTCCTACCATGCGTTGAAGTATGGTTTTCAGAATTTTGTTGATCTCTTCAAATTTTCCATTTGCCTGAGGGTAGTAAAGGGATGAATTTTCATGGTGAAAACCTATCTTGGTGCGCAATTCACCCATCATCTGGTTCTAGAAATGGGATCCATGATCAGTTACAATAGGTTGTGGGACACCGAATTGAGCGATGATATGATTGAACACAAAAAGTGTTTCATTTAGTCCATCTTTGAGGAATGTAGGCATAGCCTCAGCCCATTTATTAAAATAATCGATGGTGACGATAATATAGTCGTGCCCCCCGGCTAAGGTAGGCTTACATTGCATGAAATTGATACCCCATTTGGGAAAGGGGTCGATGACAACAAATGGAATGAAGTGGATCTAGGTGGGTACATGATTTCTTCTGAAAGATCTGACAGGGTGGGAATTTTTTAATGGCCTCAATGCAATCTTTGAATATGGAAGGCCAAAATTAACCGGCACGTAAAAAAATTTGGGTTGTAGCCATCCTAGAAAGATGATCGCCACAAGCTCCAAGGTGACATTCATTTAAAACTTGTTCAACCTTTTTATGGATTAAGAACCGTCGTAAGACAATATCAATGCCATTGTGGTACAAGGTGTCTCCAATGATAAGGTAGTGCTTTGAACGATGTCTAATGCGATGTCATTCATCACGTGAAATGCTAGTCTGAAAGTGTTGGGTTTGGAGATAGAGAATAATGTCTCCATACCATGGATCAGACATACTAATGAGGAATAGGGATACCTCAAGAAGGTAATCGTTGGGCTCAGTATTCTCATCAGTATGGGGAAGATCACCAATTAATTCTGCAAAAACCAACAATTTCTTAGCTTTGGATTTAGCAAACTCGAGATCGAATTCTTGGAGAATGACGATCCATTTTGAATATTTTCCCCCAAGTACTTGACGAGTCAAGATGTGGTACATGAGGTTTGAGTCTGCAATGAAAGTGGTAGTGTGTAGCAGAATATAGTGGCGAAATATTTGGACGACAATAATCGTTTCCAAATCCAACTTTTCGACATGTGAATATCGGGGTTCAGGACCTAATAGACTCTTACACAAATAGTAGATCACATGTTCGGTGTCGTCATCATCCTCTTGTAATAACACCATAGAAATAGTGGAAGCAAAGGAAACCAAATAAATGATGTAATATTTCGCATGATTTGGTGGATGCAGAAGTGGTGTGTTTGTTAAAGCATGTTGAGATCATCAAATGAGTGTTGAGCAGTTGCATCCCAGATGAAAGAGGCATCTTTCTACAGTAATCTCATGAATCCTTTAGTGATTTCGGCGTAATTGCAAATAAAAAGGAGAAGAAAGTTTTCCTTCCCTTGCAAACTTTGCAGTTGGGTAAGGTTGTTGGGAGGGGGTAAAGCGAGAATGGCTTTGACTTTTAAGGGATCCACCCTAATCCCATATTTGGAGACTATGAATCCAGGGAGTCTCCTTGATTCAACAACAAAAATGCATTTATGGGGTTCAAACGTATGTTGTAAAACCTGCATCGAAGAAATATGGCTCTCAGGTGACCAATATGGTCTCGTCGATGAGCTCAGTGAGTTGGTAAGTGATTGAGATAAGGTTCAACGATATGTTTGATGTCATGGAATGCATATGACATAGCCCGTTGAAATGTGGCTCCAACATTTTTAAGGCCAAAAGGTAATTTTCGATAGGCGAAAGTATCCCATGGGAAGATGAAGGTTGTTTTGTGTTGATTAGCCGGTAAAATGTCGATCTAGTTATATCCAAAAAATCCATCCATAAAAGAGAAAATGATGCTTCCGAGGCAATTATCGATAATTTGGTCAATAAAGGGTGTAGTGTAATTGTATTTTGGACAAGCCTTCTTAAGATACCGATAATCGACACAAACACAAATTGTCCCTTATTTCTTGGTGACCGAAACGATGTTGGAAACCCATTTGATCAAAGGGACGGGATAAATAAAACTAGATTTTAATATATTTTTGACTTTTGCCTTGATTGTCGCGGTTTTTTTAGGATGAACTGGGTGAAGTTTTTGTCTCATGGGTTTAGCTCCTGAGTAAGTTTGGATTTCATGCACAATGATGGAAGGATCAATCCCTAGCATTTATTCATAGCTCCAAGCGAAGATGCCGCGAAATTATTTCAACAAGGCAGTATAAGTTTCAACTTCTTCAGCTGAACAATTGGCACCTAGTTGTATGTTTTCCGCAACACTTTCTTTAATGGATATGTCGACGGTAATCATGTGAGAGATATTTCCAAAATTCCCCCTAGAGAGGGTATCCTGAGTGAGTATCGGATATTGGGGAGAGTTGACGATATCCCTAGGAAAGATAGAGGAAATATCTTCCTCGATTTCATCCAAACTGGGAAGAAAGGACGAACGATGGTGGTTGTCATCCCATGGTGCCTCCTCGAGACTAAGCATTTCCATAATAGATTCATCTGATGGAAAAATATATAGGATTTAATTGAAAGTAGAGGATAGGGAATATAACCAGGATGGTAACGACTATGTAGTAGACTCCAATAGATGTTGATCATCCAGTGAAGGAGAGGCGGATTGAATGGCATCTTAGTGGGCCTCTACAGGACTAAGTGGCATAGTGTCACCTAGTGTATCTAACTCTAAGGGACTAGGTACGATCCATGGATCAGATGATTCAAAGGATAAATGCACCGTAGTCGAAATCATATTAACCATTGTGATGTGTTGTGTGGTTGGAGGAAGAGGTGTAGGGAAGGTACCCATGAGTGAAGAATCTTTCAAGAGACCTACTCCCAAACTTTCATAATTTATTTTTGAGTCTCACATAAAAGGAATATTGTTGGCCGTTTGAGTGCAAGTGTTGGGGGTGTAGTAATCTAACTGATCGATGGTCACAATTTTACCTTGATGAGGGAATTGGACACATTGAAAAATCGATGAAGCGATGACAATCATAGGATGGAAACCTCTACCATCAAATTCTCTTAACATGGTGAGAGATTGATTAAGACCAAGTGATTTAAGGCCTTTCCAACAAGACAAAGACATGACACATGTGGATGCCCCTTCATCCAAAATCGTATGATGAATATGTTGATTATGGAAAATGACATTGATTTGGAAAGCAAGTTGGTGAGAGAGTCGGGATTTAAAATTATCTAGGTTGAATGTGATATTATTGGATGACTAGGGATCTATAGCTCTGATGGATTCCAAGAGAGTTATATGTTGACTAGGGCAGCGTTGTAGAACTTCGAGAGCCGACATAGTGCAAGGTGCTTGGGACAAATATTCAACAATGTTGTAGTTTTGAGAAGCATGTGAATTAGGATTAAAGGTTGACTTTCAGAATGTGCTCTTGGGTGGGCGTAAGATAGAGTCAAAATTTTATTTTTCAATCTAGAGTGTTCCAGACAGAGGATTAACTGAGGTGGACAGTGGATCTAGTGTAGTCCCAGTAGTTACTTTTTCCTTATCGGTTTTACCTGGTGGTGTGTCATATGTTGTAGTACGAGCGGTCAAATCTATCCCATTAAACATGTAAATATGTGCTCTTGATGAAGCTCCCTCCTTAGAAGATTGATTTGTGTTACTTCCTGTTGGAGGTGCAATATTTTGTGCAACCAATGACTAATGTTGTGGAAAAGGATGTGTCAAAATAGCGGGTTGAGAATTCCCTTTAAAAAATTTGGCAACTTCATCCCAATGGGGACAGTCTCGTGTCGCTGTGGTTTTTTCTCAATAGCAGTTGGTTGTTCTTGTGTTTTTGGATTTTCGGTTTGATTATTGTTTTTCTTAGGTTTATTCTTAGTTTTCTTTTCCCCCCTGACTATTGCAGGGAAGAATATTGAACTACATTCACTTCAGATACTTGAGTTGGGGTGGATTTTTACGAGAGTACAGTCAACCCGGTAGTTGGGGCACTGACTGAACGATTCGTTGTGTCGGTCGACTGTGAACTGGATTGGGTTTTGACTGGACCGATAACTCCATCTGCATGAGCAGTGGAGGATGGTTTTGATCCATCGGCTGATGTATGGGGAGTGTTGGGAATCAATTCATACAAAGTATCAGACTGGGAATAAACCAAATCTAGATATTGGGCATGAGCAATGGCTTCCTCTTCTGTAATGACACCACCCATGGATATGTCATGAGAAATATGAGGTAAAATAGATTTGGTAAACCATTCAGCCAGCAATTGGTCGAGAATGTTTGCTTTGATCAATCATTGTCGTCATCTCCATTCATGATTATGATCAGAAATATGTACAAATTTGGTCTAACGAAGGGAGGTCAAAATGTATGTGTTGTTTTCCGGATAGGTAACTGGAAGTGAGTGAGAAAAGCCATGGCATGTAAATTAAAATATTGAAAAGTTTTGCATTGTACTTCAATGTACCATTTAGTTGATGAACCCAGAAGTGTACACTAAAAAATATGTAACTAAATAGAATCATCCATTAATGAATTTGATGAACACCACAGATGAAAATTCATGGCATGGTTATTAGGGTCTTCACCAAGTTTGTCTTCAAGTTTTGGAATATCATAAGGTAATTTGGCAGGAATGACTGGCCAAAAGGGGGAGTGTAATATGGGATCGTTGGTTAATATTGACAGATCTGGTGTATCTAGAGTGGCTAATAATGGCAACTGTCGATTGACTTGAGGATGATATTGGTGGGGCATAGGAACACCAGTAGAATCATAAACTGGTTGTGGTGGATAATTGTAGCCAGCGGGTCCTCCCATATGCTATTGATTTTGACCAGCAAAAGTAGGATTCATTTGTTGAGGAATTTTCATAAAAGGAGAGGGAGACCCATTTGGCCCTGGGAGGATAACCAGTGTAACCTAGGGGAGGATAGTTATCTTGACTAGTTTGAGGCGGATAACCAGTTTTCCCCTGAGGAGGGTATCTAGGTTGACCTTGAGGACGGTAAGGAATTTTCCCTTGGAGAGGAAAAGATGGTTGGAATTTTCCCAAGTGGGATTCAAGATCCCTGGGAAGGTTTGTCAAGAATGTAATCCAGAAGGATTGGGATTTAAGATTCCTCCGTGAGGGTTGGGGTTTGATGATCCTCCCTAATGTGGCTAATGAAACAGTCCTCCCTAGGGTGGTCCCCAGGATTGTGTGGGGTTCCTAGTAAACGGAGGCTGAAATTGTCCCCCTGCCATTGGTTGGGTAGCAACTGGGATTTTATTGATAAAAGGGGCTTACCCCCCAGTCAAAATTTGTGTGATGAAGGACAGTTTCCCCCTGGTAGGGATTTGTCCACTAAACAGAGGTTGTCTTGCAGTTGGGTTTTGTAGTGTGGCAGGGTTTTGCATCCTTTGATGTGAAGGTGTCCCAACAGGGTTTTGTGGAGTATATGAAGATGTTGCTTGAAGAGGGATAGTGGGTGTAACCATCACGGTAATTTGCAAATTACTAGGTAACACGAATCCTGTTTCACTTTTAAATTGTCCAAAAGTGGTAGCGGGATTGATTGTTTGATTGACGGGATGGTCAATAGGTTTTCCTGATGGTCCAACATCTTCACCGGTAGTGGTATATGTGTGTGGAGGGTCAAAGAGTGGTCGGTTGAAATTAAATGTTTCATAAAGATCTTGACTTAATGGAGTTGTCCATATACAATGAACAGGAGTTTGTTGTGGATCTACCATTTCAGTAGAGAAGACAGGGGTAGTGTATTCTTCGTTGAAAGTTGGTTGTATTGGTTCCATATCTAGTTGATTATATGGCCTTGATGATAGGCTAGGGTGGTCTTCTACTACAATGTTACTTGAGGAGTCTACTCGGACAAGGAGTGGATCGCGAGGAATTTCCAGGGCTGGTTTGCAAGAAGGGTGGAACCTTCTTGAACCGTAACTAAATCTCTCTCAGGATTTGCTAGCAAAGGAGTAGCAGCACTCCCAGCATCTGAATGATTTTCGACCTCTTCACGATAAGTGTATTCATGTGAGTTATGAGGTAGGCGTTCATATCCTTCTGGAGGAAATATTTGCATCCTACGTGATCTATGAATACCTTTATCGGCCACAGTACCAATTGTTAAGGACAACTAAGTAAACAAACAACACTCGCTAAAAAATCTAGAAAACCAAAAATCAAAACAATGTCTTCTCTCAATGAACGTACTAGTTGGTGATGAAATCCAACATCATGTGATCAAATTGAGAAGGGGATAAGATATGAGTGGGTGGACCAGTTACATTGGCATCCTGCTTAACATTCTTACACCTTGGTGCAAGTTCCTTCACGGTTTTACCCGTGGGTTACCCTCCAAGGAGCCCAAGTGAGTTTAACAAACATCTATTCCAGGTACAACAAAGACTTCCCTTCACTATCACCTCGTGTAAGGACCCTAAATATGATGGCCACTAAGGATACCAACTCGCAACCAGCCTTTGGGTGGGTACAGTCAACAGTCAAGTCCGAACGTATGGGCAGGATATCAAGTCTGAAATTCTTCAAGAGAACTGAGGACAAATGGACCGGTAAACTCCAGAGGACCCCGAACAGATTCAGAATTCACGAAGCTACGATATATGATCATACTACTATGATTGGTTAAGCCTTGGAGGGATAATATCCATTGCTATCCCACACGCAACCTCGTGTTTAACCCTTGTGTGAGAGGGGGATCCCAGTTATGCTTATACGAAGGTTTGATTTGCTCTCCCTATCACAATATTATGCATTTGTCTTGAATGTTTTGGAGAGTTATTCTCACAACCTATTCCAAAGCTCTAGTCCTAGTCTATTGTTGGTGTAAACATCCAAAGAATAAAAGTTTCTAGTTTGATTTTAATTAGGGTTCATTTTCATGGTTGTTCGTTACACAAGGGTGAATGATAGTGAAACTGAGGATGTTTGAGACTTGACTCCCCAAAAAGGTAAAAATAATGATATGCAAACTTTATTTTCAATGAACTTATAGCTACGAGAAGGAGAATAGTTTATTTTCTTTTGTCACTAACACACACTCAAGAATGCAAAATTTTATATTATTTTGCTCTCAACAAGAATCCAGACAATTGCCAAATTATAAAGAAGGCCTTTTTTATATCCAAAACCAATGCATACAAGTACTTCTTTGTTTGATTGTGAATGCAAACTAAAATTTTCGTCTAATGCTTCATTCTTTCACTAATAATGAAAAAGGTTCACTATTGTGATTTGAAAAAGTAAGAAGTGATCAACATACAAACAAAGACACTCTCAGCAATAAACAAGAGACCAAAAGAAAAACAAACTACCAAACTATTCAATCAAAAAAGAACACTAAGAAACCTCATACTTTATAGTCTTCTAAAATTGAGTAAGGGATCAAAAATAAAGAAAACAATATTGTGATCAATGACCTTCCTTATGAAAACCTCCAATCAATCGGATAAT
>SNQJ01S0176689.1:0-18197 GCA_010110895.2 Picea sitchensis | reverse complement strand
AATCAGGTACCGGTTTCAAACTGTGATTTTTTTCAGAGCCCGATAATCAATGTAGAGTTGCTAGGTCCCATCTATCTTCTGCACCAACACGATTGGGTGCCCACAAGGTGATGAGATGGGACGTATGTTCCCCTTGTGGAGTAGTTCTTGGATATTCCTCTTGATATCCTCATTTTCTAATAGAGAGTGGCGGTAGACTAGCCCATTGGGTAGCGGTGCACCTGGGGTCAGATTGATGGGATGCTTGACCTAGCAGTGTGGAGGTGCCCCGATGGGAGAGGAGAATATATTTGAGTATTCTTCCATGAACTTATCCACTTGCTTCTGTTTTGTGGAGAGATCAGTCGGAGAGGCCTTGGATGTGGTTGCGATCTTTCGCTCACTCTGAGAGTGAATCACAAAGAAGAAAAATTTCCTGGTCTGAGAGATGACCTTCCTGCATTGCTTGACAGAGATCAAGGAAATAACACTAGGAGGGACTGCCTCGGGTATCCTATACAATTTCCTGTTCAAAGTAATAATAACACTATGAGGCCTAGACTCATATACATCATAAAGTTTCCATAAATAAGGTTGTCCCAAAAGAACATTAAAAACTTTGAGAGGAGAAACATCACACAATACCTCTCCTTTGAAAGGCTTGATGCCGTATGACAGTCGACACTGTTGGCTGACGCATAGATCACTTCCTTAGCGGAGCCATCCAATGGTGTAGGGTTGTGGGTGTGGCATTTTCGGCAGGGCCATCCACTTGATGACCTCTACTAAGATGAGGTTCTTCTTGATACCCCTATCAACATTGAAGTGCAACAGGGTGCCTTTTACACACTTCTGTGAATGGAATATGTGTTCACCTTCTTCTGGCTCGTCTGGTTCACCAGGCTAGAGCTTGGTGGCAGTAACAGTGGTACTGGGTTCCATGTCAATGATCCTTCTTCCCCTTTCTGGTTCTGACTCAGAATCAGAACCCAAATCTGATTCAGAGGCTTTCACTTCGGCCACCAATGACTGCTTTGAGCGACAATCAACAGTGTTATGCCAAGGGATCTTATGGAAGTCGCACCACTTCCCGATATCTTTGTTTGTATTTCTAGTGTCCATATTTTCTTGTGTCTTGAACTGGTTGTACTGATATTGTCCATATTTTCTTTGTCCTTTGTTCTTTGGGTTGGGGCCGCCCTTTCCTAGATTTTGTTGTGAGGGGTTCCCAGGTCCAAATTTTCGCGTCTTTTGTTTGAGCTTCTGCTCGATTTTGACGACATAACTGTAGGCTTCACCCAAGGATGAGATGTCCAAATATTCCATTTCAGTATGGATGTATCTATGCAGAGCATTGTGATACTTGAGCACCGTATGGCGCTCTGAATATTTGATACCGATCTTGGTGCACAAGGTATGGAATATATTTGTGAACTTTGGCACTGCTTGGTCTCTTTGTTGTCGCAGTGTGGTCCATTTGGTATAAAAGTTTTCATAACTTCCGATATGGTAATATTGTTCCTTAATAGAATCCATGAAGGATTCCCAGGTGGACATGACTGTAAATAATGAGGGTTCATCTGTTTCTTTTTTCCCACAGAAATTTTGCCACCAATCTTTGACATGGGGAACAACTTTGAGGAGTGAAAAAGTAATCTTTTCTCTATTCTAAAAGTTATGGAAAAAAAAATATCGTTCTAGTAGATTCAACCACTTGTCTACATCATTTGCATCTATCTGAACTTCAAATATAGGAATATCAAAGTTGATTTGTACCTTTAAGGGGGCGGTGCCTCCACTCGAGAAAGATGCGTCACCTGTTGGTAGTTGTCGAAGGATTTGCGTGAAACTATCCATCATCGCGTTCCTCTGTTGAGTGAGGGATTCCTAAAGAAACATTTTGAAAGTATCTTCTGTCCCGTCATCTTTATTTTCTCTTTCCATGAGCGGTCGCTTGGGCGTGCGAGCGTTTTTGTCCTCAAGAGATACAAGCTCGAAACCCAATTCTTTGTACCTTGAACTTGTTGGGGACATGCATTAAGATGACAAGGAGAAGACCACTCTAATACCGCCGATCCATATTTTATGATCAAAACATAATTAATACATATTATTAAAATATGCTTAACAAAGAATAACATAGATGCAGTAAAACTGGTTTTCTATTCAATAAGGAAATAAGCTGAAACTGTAAAATGCAGTGGAAAACAAGCTTTTTGGAATGGTGCTAACTTATCTATGAAGGACATTTTACAATAAACAGGAATTTCAAAACCCCTATAAATCCAAAAAACTAACCCTATGAGATGAAGCGCCAAAATTCATGTGGGCCCCGTTTGGGTAAGTTAGTACATCAACTTCCCGGGGTCGTAACTTTTGCATACGATCTCCGTTTTAGGTGCACGATAGCCCACTAGAAAGGTATCGTCGAGGATATTCATTTTTTGGGATCAATAAGAGCCTTTGGCTATGATTTAGAAGCTATATCCCGAAAAACCTTCATTTAGGCCCTCAAAATGGCCCCAGAAGTTAAAAACTGCTAAAAATAGTAAATTGCCAAAATTGCCAGAAAATTGTTTTGAGCGAGTTGGAAAAGGTGGGTGGCCATTGATATTCACCTGGATCAGTGTTATTAAACTATTCAATGGTATTCCTTTGACTTCTTGGAATCTTCTTCTTCTCTAAGAAAACTTTTCCAGGAGGAAAATACCTCTCGCAGCTACCAAAACATCAACACCTTAGAGCTACACCTCTATTTATCATTATATTAACTTCACCATTTACAATACATATATATATAATTACAAAACATCCAAAACCATAATACATTAAATTAGATTGTATTACAACCCTAATTCCTTAACCGGAATTATATTACAATGGGTTAAAAAATGAACCAAAAGAAACCATTTTTTTTCTTTTTTCTTTTTTGGGGGTTTTTGTACTAAACCCTTGGGAAAGGGGGTCTAACAGCCTTGCTAGCCCCCCTATACCCCCAAGAGCATAAAATTAATGCATATATATGACTATGCAAATACTATAACACATTACCAACAAAATATTCCTCGTATGTCAACAAGGTTCAAGAATTTTTTTCTCCCTATTTTCATGATTTCCTTGTGTCATGATATAAGTCTTATGAAACACCTCATATAGGATATGTAAGATCATGGATTCCATAAAAAAATTTAATTGTTCCATATTTTGTGTTAGGGACCTAACCTCCCTAACTCCTCACATAGATAGAATAATATATTTTCCATTTAATAAAAGCCGACATTAGTTAATAAGGCCTATTTAATAAATGTGAATAAGTCAATGTAAAAATACCTAATATAAGATCCCGCTTCTAGAAATATATTCCTCTAGTATGTTCTTTACAAGATATAATTGATATAAATAAGATTTGGAGGCATGAGAAATCTTGTATCAAGAATTATTATAATAGAGCTCTACTCCGCTAGAGGTTGCCCCCTCGAAGAGGCAAGTGAGCATTGCTTTCTTTGAATAAAGGTATTATTTATAGTATTTCTCTTCTCAATATTTTGTTGTTCCATTGATATATGTTGAATATTCTTGTTTTTTCATATTATATTACCTCTGGTACCTTACAAGTGCCCGTATCAGATAAATTTCCTTAGCAGGAATTGTGGATAATTTTTTTTTCCAGGGTAGAGACGTGTACTAATGACGTCTTTAAAGAACATAGATCTATCGTTCAATGAGTAAAATTGTGGTGGGGAGAACTACATGTAGGAAATGCTAACGGTTTCATCCGTTTTTCTAGAAACCAAAGTTTCTCCCTTTTTGGAAACCTTTGTAACCCCTGTTGGTACCCCTCCAGTAGTATCACATTAGACATAATCTGTACACAACCATCACTCCCACGTACTGAAAATTATATTGAGAGTCCCCTAGGTCTTCAGAAACTAGCCTTAGATCAACCGATTGACTTCCTGACTGGTATACTTCCACTGAGAACAACAATTGGGAAGATACTCTCTAGTAGCTAGGTAATTAGGTAGTACGACTAAGGTTGCGGTTGAGCCTCCTTAGTTGGTTCCTTGAGATATTGGGCTAAGTACTACTGTTCAACCCTGCATGTATATTAGATAACTATAGCATAAGGAAAACCATTGTCCATAGGCAATCTGAAAACCCTAACCTAGGGGGAACATACCATACAGGGAACATAAAATATATTTTGGTCACACAACCTTGCCTCCTACATTTTTTTTCTGTTAATAATTTTGGCATTTCGACACTACAATATTGTTCAGGTTGAAGTATAACTCTACAGGAGTAAAAAGCATTTTTCGGGTCCTGCCCGCACCCTTATTTGATACATATCTCATTGGATTCTTATTTTGTCCCTAATATCTATGATATCTATCATTTTTAACCCTTGTTTTTATCCTGTGGACCCATACCCTTCCCAACACTCTTATTTCCCGCTTATCCCATTAGTTTCCTCTCATTTCCATGATCGTACTAGTATATATATCAATTATTTTATTTTTTATCCATGTACCCACTCCTCAACCCCTCATGGCTCCCAACTACCAAGGAGAAACCAATCAAAAACTGAATAATGACCTTACTACCCTTAATGCCAAAGTGAATAATGACATTCCTAACATTCATTCCAAAATGGAATACACCCAGGATCAGCTAGGTAGTCAAATTAATGAAGTCACTTCCACTCTCAAGAAATTCATGAAAAAATTACAGGGTCCTTCCTCCTTAGACCCACATCTGTATACTAAAGGTGTTGACTCTAACCAACCTTTGCATGCCAAATCCCTACCTCATGACCCTCGTCTTCCTAGATTTGAGGTGAAAAAATTTGATAGTTCATATCCAACAACCTGGGTCACTCACATGGAACATTATTTCTCCCTTCATGGAATTACTAACGAGTTGACCAAGATTCATTATGGAATTATTTATTTGGGTATGGAATGATGGAAATGGTAGCAATGGCATCAAAATGCATGCTAAGGGTATGTTTCTTGGTGATAGTTTTTGGCAGAGTTGTATGAATTATCTGACACATACACCAACCATTTAGGATGTCTAACCAAGTTGAAATAATCTAGAATAGTGGAAGATTTTATTGCTAATTTTGATCACTTGGATTTCTGAATGGAGGACATGACATATGATTTCTTTAGGGAATTCTTTATCAATGGCCTCAAGGATGAAATATGAGCCCATCTCATAATGGATCACCCCCAGACTTGGTTGGAAGTAACTAAATGTGCCAAGGAGGTATAACATGTCATTTTGGCCTAGAGAAAAAAAATTGCTTTTGTTCCCTTCCCTAAACCCTCCAACCCTACCCCTAAGGCCACTTCTCTCAAGGTCCAAAATATAACATGGGTGGAAATGGATGAATGCCAACTCAAGGGTCTTTGTTATAACTCTGATGATAAATAATTTCCAGGGCATAAGTTTAAAGAACAATTTTTTTTTGTGTCCATTTTGGAGGATGTTTTTGATGAAGATTTTGAGGTTTCACCTGAAGAAACAATACTCCAAAAAGATTATATTATGCCTCCCTCTGATCCTCCCAAAGTTGAACCACTGATTTCATTAAATGCTCTCACTGACATTTCTTTTCCCCAAACCCTGAAATTGATTTATTAGATTAAGAACATGAAATTCATCATCTTAGTTGACAATGGAAACACTCATAATTTCATTCATTGTCACCTTTCCCAAGAAATCAATTGCTATGTATGTGTTTTCAACAATTTTAAAATCATGATTTCCAATGGTGGTTCCATGAAATGTGGGTGGAGTTGTGAAAATGTGTGCCTACAAATTGGTAATTATAACCTAAAGTCTCACATGTTTTCTATTGACATGGGTGGTTGGGACATTGTTCTTGGTGTTGAATAATTACCCACTCTTGGCCCCATAACCATGGATTTTAAGGATTTAACCATGCAATTCCAATAGGAAGGCCAATAGTATAAATTCCAAGGAATTACAATAGGTTCTCAAGATATCATCAGTTCCCACTACATGGAAAAGTTACTCAAAAAAGGTCATTCAGGGATCATTTCCCAACTCCATTCCATTCAAGTAGTTGAGACACCTCTGGTACACCCCAACCTTCAATCTATCCTTTCCCGCCATCACACTATTTTCCATTCCTTTAATCCCAAGAAGTAKTCTTCCCATTGTTCGCCCTTATCATCATCCCTTTTCTCAAAAAAATGAAATTGAGAAAATTGTCCATGAATTTTTAGAAGTGGTTGTTATCCATTCTAKTACTAACCCCTATTCTTTGCCTTGTTGTCATGGTCCTAAATAAGGAAGTCACTTGGTGCATGTGTCCTGATTTTTGTGCCCTCTACAAACTTACCATCAAGGAAAAATTCCCCATTCTCATCATAGATGACCTTCTGGATGAAMTCAGTGGGGCTCAATACTTACCAAACTTGACCTCCGTTCTGGCTACCACCAGATATGTATGAAATAAGAATACATCCCCAAGATGAMATTTCACAGTCATGATGACCATTATGAGTTCTTTGTCATGCCCTTTGGTCTCTGTAATTCCCCCTCCACTTTTCAAAGTCTCATGAATCATGTCTTTCATACTTTCCTCCATTACTTTGTGTTATTTTTATTTGATGATATTATCATCTATAGTAAAACATGGCCATCACATCTCACCCATGTAGATCAAGTTCTCCATCTCCTCTCAAAGAACAAAATTTTCCTCAAACCGTCTAAATGTGCTTTTGACATCTCTGAAGTTGAGTACCTGGGTCATATTCTTGGCAAGGATGGTGTAAGGGTGGATGCTAAGAAAATTGAATCTATGCAGAATTGGCCTCTCCATAAAACTCTTAAAAGTCTGTGTGGTTTCCTGGGTTTAATGGGATATTATCACAATTGTTTTTAGAATTATGGAAAAAGTGTGGCTCCTCTAACATCTCTCCTTAAAATGAATGCTTTCAGTTGGACTCTAGCAGCTGACCAATCCTTCCAATATTTGAAAGAATATATGTGCACTACTCTTGTACTAGCCCTACCTGACTTCACTAACACCTTTTTTCCGAAATGTGACGCATCAGGGAAAGGAATCGGGGCAGTCCTCATGCAATATGGACAACCTTTGGATTTCACTAGCAAACAGTTGTCGGACCGACATTTGGGCCAATCAATTTATGAAAAGGAAATGTTGGATATTTTCCATGTAGTGGATCTCTAATGCCCTTATCTATTATTCAAATGCTTGCAAATTAAAATGGATCATAAAATCCTCAAGTACTTCCTGGAACAATAAATTTCATCCTCAGAGTAACAAAAATGGGTGACCAAGATGTTTTGATATGATTATGAGATTGTTTACAACAAGGGAAAAGAAAATGTGGTGGCTGATGCTCATTATAGAAAATATGAATAAGAAGGGTACCTCTTTTCCCTCTCATGCATTGTTGTTGAATGGCTTCAGGATGTTCTCTAGGAATGGTTGCAATACCCCAAAATTTCCAGTCTAATAAAAAAACTTCAACAAGATGCCCAAGCTTCTCCAGGGTACTCTTGGCACAATTAAGAGTTTCACTATAAAGGTCGCTTGTATTTAAGCTAACAGTCGGTGTTACACATTATTTTTGTCACCCCTGTGATCGACTGACGACATTTGCATAACTCACTTCTATGTTCCCTGAAGTTACTAAAATGAGACTTTCTCCATGAAGAAGTGAATCATCTTTCTTTTCTTAAAAAACATATCAAAGGAGATCGTCGCACCCTACTAAATGATTGGGGTGCGACGATGCTTGATCGTCACATGCCACACCAAAAACGGACTGCGGCGTCGCCACAGGTTGCTTGTGCATAGGGTACGACGATGCTCAAACAAAAGAAAAAGGTGAAATTCACAAAAGTTCTAGAAGGGAATCTTCTAGAATACGAGGTGGCCTCTGATCAATTTGGATCTTACTCGCTTCTTTGATTTAGTGGGATCATCCTAATCTCCTCATCCATCCCTCTTTCACCCTATATAAAGAGGGATCTCTCATGGGAAAGGCTAGGTTTGCTTATGCATGGATAATTCTATTGAAGATTGTACTTGTGATAGCTTTGCTTTAGCTTTCCAAGTCATGTTGTGAATGATCTTCATCGGAATAATTGGAGAAAAAGGTGTGTGTGTTGAAGCAAAGGGCCATTGGAAGGTATCTTGCAACATCAAGGCATGGGTTGTATTCTCCACTTTCATTCAATATAATGCAACAATACATTTCTTCCCTATAAAGGTGTCTCTAATTTTATTGTATAACTCCTTGATCTTATACATAGACTTCATTGGAATATATATATCGTTGTTCTCTCTCTTGGATGGTTTGTGCTTCTTAACAGGTTCAACATCCCAAAAATCCAAATATGGAGTAAGGACGACACTAGCGAGGATCAAACGTCGTTTAAATGGTATGTCATTTGTCCCTCTTTGAACTAGTTTACATTACAATGAAATCTAAGGAGAAGCTTGTAATCTACCCTATTTTTTTATAGCTTCTTGTTGAAGTTAGGGAGATTATTTTGTGTCCGTACTTACCAATTTGTCTGATAAAAAAATTGGCGACCATACTGGGGAGAACATCCTCTTTTGTTATTTGCTTACTTTTTTTCTTTTAGCTTTCCTTCTTTTGGTCAATTTCATTCTCTGAGTCTTTGGGTGATCCATATTGACTCCCCGGTTCTGAAAGTTCATTGATAAACTCTGTCCTCTTTTCAATTTTTCCTTATTTTTAGTCATCGTTGGATCCTGCTTGTGAAAACCAGAGCGACGACGTCGCACTGTGTTTTTCCTATTGCCTGCGATGATCCTTGCTCGTCGCACCGTGCTCTTCTGCAGCCTGCGACGATTCCTGTAGAATGTTTTTGGAGTGACAGTCAATTTTTTCTCCTTGCCCAGACTTGCCATTGTTTCTTGGGGTAAATTTTTAGTCTTGGTGAATGATTATTTTCAGCTTGGTTTGCATCTTTTAGCCTAAATTTGATTATTTCTCAAGTGATTGAGAGTCTTTTTCATAAGCTTCATATTTTTATATTTCACTTCTTATTGTAAGGATATAATCTCGAGGCTTCGTCCCTGAGTGCTTTCTAGATAAGTTGTTATTGATCTTTTGTGAGTTTTGGATTGTTGTTGACTGGAAAAATATTTTTAATTACATTAGACAAATAAGTTTTCTTACTTTTCATTATTGGTTTCATTATAAGTTTGGTTTGGGAAATAGTGTTGTGAGTGCATTCATCTTCTTGGACAACTCTTTATTTTTGAATTAGATCTCTGTTTTTATTTGAAAATAAAAGGATTGAAGTTTGATCTTCTATTAATAGTCTGTACAAAAAAAAATTTCATTCAAATACTTGGAAAAGAGAAAATTGGAAAATTTAGTAGCTTTGATTGTTTGGCATCAATATCATTCAAAGATTGAAGAAATTGTGTTTTGTAACTTGTTGTATTATGGAAAAAGAAACCTTCTCCCTTATGTAATTAGAGTTTATCGAAAAAAAATATTGCATCTCATCTCTCTTTGCATATTGTTGGGTCAAGGTCAAATAATTCATTAGTTTCATCTCCGCTTCCTTTTTGAGTAAGCAACAACCATTAAAATTCAACATAATTTTAAAATCTATCTAGCAACTTTTATTTTCTAGAAATTTTATACACCAACATTAGCTATGGATAGCGCTTTGGAATAGGTTGTGAGAAATAATCTCCAAAGAATCAAAACACATAATAGTATCTTGTGATATGGAGAGTTAAATCCACTTGCTACATTTTTTCCTGGGAAGCCCTTCTAACACAAGGGTCAATCACGAGGTCACATTAAGGACGACAAAGTTACTCACCCTTCTTTGTTGGTCTTAGTGTAGAGATTGCGCGTATTATTGGGGGTCACTTGAGAAGAAAATCCTGTGCAGACCTTCTCAAGTCGATTTCGGGCTTAGAGACCCTACCCTTGTGCGTGGATCAGATTGTTGACTGCTTCCCTAGGCATCATTGTCGTAATTGGTAGCCTATCTCTTTAGAGTCTTTACACGAGGTGACTATGGAGGGGCAAGTCTTGATGGTACCTGGAATTGACATTGGCCAAACTCACATGGGCTCCTCGGAGGGTATACCCACAATTATGTGTGGGAGCTTGTACTAGGGTGTAATTTTGTTAAGCAGATCATCAATGTAACTTTTCCACCCACTTTATCCCAACCCCTTCTTGTATTGATCTCACGACGTTGCATTTCATCACCAACTAGTGATTTTGAAATAAGAAGGTTTGTTTGCGTGCTTGATATCTAGATTTTATTAGTGGAGTGTTGTTTGTTTCTCTAGTTGGCCATAGATTTATTTCATTCTTTATTCAGTGCGACAAACATAGACCCTCTCCATTCATGTAGGATGCAAGGGTTACCTTCGGAAGAGCTGAAATAATATGCTCCTTTTCTTCCTAACTCGCCAGAGGGTCCTTCTCTTGAAGGAGCAGTCAATAACGACGTGTCCTATGATATCAGAAGTTCTTCTCCATTGGTATAATCAACACTTCCTATAAATCCATTATTGAATGATATAAAATATCCCCTTTTTCTCCGAATAAACTCTTTGGGAGACGTTGTTGCTGAAGATTATACTAGAATACCTACTCGACCTTACACAAAGTCTGGTGTGGATGATCTGCCATTTTAGAGTGAGTCATTTAGAACTCCAGTTCATACTGCTGGAATTTTTAATCCTAGATCAGTCCCCGTCTGTTCCTTTTGGAGGACCTCCTTAAGACACGATATTTTTGATAAACTAGGAATGAGCCCAAATCGATGTATGTCATCAAATACACTTGTGATTTACACTGCTTATAAAGTACCTTTATATCATTTTACTGGCACAACCATTAATGTTGTTATAGTTTCAGATTCGTTGTTGGTTGGTACTCATACAATCCTTCCCCTCCAACTCAGTAGCTCTACCACAGTCCCACAAGTTACACATGCTTCTTCCGAAAGTACGGTCATAACTCAAGATCCTATTAGAATTCCACTTTCACCTAGATCAAGTCCATCACTTCCACCTGGGTATAATGTTGCTAGCGATTTTTTTCCCACACCTACCCAGGTTCTATCTGGAGGGCCTAGCATTCATCCTCCACATGGAGGATCTAATCGTCTTGGCCCAAGTAGCTCTAATCAACTTGGAGGCACAAGTCATTATGTCACTTCTGGTTTTCAACTTCCTATTCGAGGTCAACCTCAAGTTGGGGGTCATAACCTAGTTTACGGGCAATATATATTTGGATTACAAACTCAACCTTGGAATTTTATTTTCCAAGGAAATCAACAACCACCTGAGGGGAAACCTCCTCAATTAAATTCTTTTGTACCCCCTACTCCATGGAAACCATATCTAGGATTTGTAAATCCTACTTGGGGTCAATCTTTTTAGTCTAATGCTCCTTTCCAAGGTAGCATACCCAATCAACCAACAGACATTGGATACTTGACTCAAAACCCTCCACAACCGAATTTGACAGGACCCTCTAACTATTTATAGACTGCTTATGGTCCCACTAGTATACCTACGAGTTTTCCTCCTCAAAATTACCAGTTTCCTCAAGTGAACAGACAATTTTCATTTCTAGCTACTTTGGATTTACTGGATTTATCTAGGATTTTGAATGATCCTATTTTTCATTCTCCTTATTGGCCGGTCATACCTTCCAAATTACCATCAGACATTCCTAAGTTTGACGGTCGATCGAGAGAAGACCCAAATAATCACGTCATGACGTTTCAAATTTGGTGTTCATCCAAATCCTTGATGTATGACTCCATTCGATTACGTATTTTCCAATGAGCTCTTACAAGTTTGGCAGCCAAATGGTATATCAAATTGCCACGAGAATTCTTTAATGAATTTAACACCTTAGCTATGGATTTCTTGACACATTACTAGTTACCGATACAATATGAGATAGGAACTAAAATTTTTATTTCACTTAAACAATCCTCTTCTACTCACATTTTCGATCATATTCACAAGTGGAGGAGGAGAAGACGATTAATCAAAGTTCCCCTTCTTGATCAATTATTAGCTGAGTGGTTTACCAAATCACTCATCGGTCCTATCACCCATGATGTTTCCATGGGTAGTGTCGTCACTGAAGAGCAGGAGATTAGTCGTTCTCAATACTTGGATATCGTTTATTCACAAACATGAATGTTATATGACTTTATCCCTGATGCTCCTCGCCCATCTACAAATCCAACCCCAACGCCTACAATAGCTTCTCATGCTGTTGATGGTGTGATTGGCACTTTTCATGCTGAGAGTCAGTTCAAACAAGACAATCATTCCAATCCCAAATCTACTACTACTAATGTATAAAATGTTATTCCTTCGACTCCCTCTCCCGGTAAAACCTCTGAGGTTAATACAGTTCAGTCTACACCTACTGGTAAAAATCAAAATAAAAAGAAAGGGAATGGTAAGAATAAAGAGGATAAAAATAGTAATCAACAATCCGATAAACCCAAGACTCAGCCTGCTGATGATAAAGAAAAGGGAAAACCTCATTATCCTTGTCTTATCTGTGGTGAGGACCATTATACGAAAGATTGTCCAAGACGTGTTGAGGTTACTAAGTTCCTACAAGGGACTGTGACACCTCCTACACTTGTCATTTTGTGACAAACTTTTCCTTCTCAACAACATGCCCAATTGGTTATTCATGACAAACATTCTCCCTCTACCACATCTTATGTACTTATGTGTACTTGTGACTCCAAGAAGAATGAAGTTGCAGTCATTACTAGAACCAAAGATTATTCTCCTTCTAAAGAGAAAGTTGATGATTCACCTCCTCCATTGGTTCAACCTCCTCCATCGACTTCACCTCCCAACGGTCCTCTTCATCTCGAATGACCTAGTATAGATATATTTCTTTGTCCACCTCCCAAGGTTGTCATTTGTAAGTCATCATTTAAACCCCATGCATGTGCCGCTAAAAAATATAGCATTGTAGAAGATCTGACATAGGCACCTTCTGCGATGTCGACTCTCGATGTGCTTCAAAGTTTTCCTACGCAACGAAAGGCACTGTTAAAGGTTGTTGGTGGAATTGATCCTATCGATACAAATTTGATAATATTTGAATTGGAAGATCACATTACAAGGCTCCCTCATCAGTTAGCGTTTCAAATACAAGTCATTGTGGAAAATAAGAATATTTTTCAAGCTGTTGTTGATGAAGGAGATTTGACTTGCGTCATGTCTGTGACTTGTTGGAAATCCATTGGATCTCCTGTCCATACTGAGTGAGACAATACTCTAAAATATTTTAATGGTACAAGGTTTAAACCTTATGGTGTTCTTCCTTCGTTATCTATTGCGTTAGAAGGCAAAGCAATTACTGTTGAGGTTGAGGTGTTTGATGTACCTCTCAATTATAACCTTTTACTTGGCCAGATTTGGATCAATGCCATGCATGAAGTTGTTTCTACTATTTTTCGTGTGATACGTTTCCCTCACCAAGGTAAAGTTGTTACGATAGATCATCTTTCCTTATTTAGTTCTGATTCACGTACTAGTAACGTTCCATTCATAGAGAAAACACCTCCTGGATATGAGAATGTCGGCGTGGGTCTTTTAAAGGATTCATCGTTAATGGGTACTTTCCCCATTCCACCACCTGATGTTCCTCCTCCTTTTGTCTCTTCTATTAACATGATTTCGACCAGTGTTGGTGAAACCCCCGAGTCTTATGACCCTTGTATAGTATGTATCTTGGACGAATGTCTTTGTTATGGATACCAAATTCCTTTAGGTCTGGTGTAATTGTCCTATCAAGCTATTCAATCAACAACTCCTCCTCATTCTCTCTTAGGTACATCTCTTGATCCATTTCACATGGTATTTCACACCGACGAAATGATAATGACATTTATTTCCATGGAAGACAACCCATGGGATGATGGGAATCATCCTTCTATCCTCTTCCTAGATCCCGAGACTATTGGGAGTTACCAATGGATTTCAAATCCATCTATAGTCGTTACTATTCCCCCAATTTCTGAACCAACACGGGATGTTTTGTATGAAGGAAAATTGGGAACTATTTCACCTACTATCACTCTAGATATTATGATTAAGCCTGAAATTGTGGAAAATGTTCATATTGGTGCCTCATGTTCTCCTGATGAGATCCAAACTTACAAAGCCCTTTTCCAATAATTTCGTGATGTTTTTGCATGGAGTTACGAAGAAATTCCTGGAATTGATCCAGATATCGTTGTACATGAGATTAAGACATACCTGGACGCTAAACCCATTCGACAAAGACTTCAACTAGTGCATCCATGAAAATATTTTGCGATCAAACTTGAAGTTGAAAAACTTCTTAAAGTTGGTTTTGTCTACCCCGTAGCATTGACTGATTGGGTGTCTAATCTTGTTTCGGTTATGAAAAAAGAAGGCACGATCTGTGTTTGTGTTGATTGTAGGGATATCAACAAGGCTTGTCCCAAAGATAATTATCCAACCCATTTTGTTGACCATATCATTGATGATTGTGCTAGGAGTGAAATATTTTCTTTGATGGATGGATTCTCTGGCTATAATCAAATCAATATTTTACCTGCATATCAACACAAGACTACTTTTATTTTCCCTTGGGGTACCTTCGCATATTGTAAAATCCCTTTTGGTCTTAAGAATGTTGGTGCAACTTTTCAATGTGCTATGTCTTATGATTTTCATGATATTAAGCACATTGTACAACCTTACCTAGATGACTTACCGACGCATTCCATGCATCTCCAAGATCACCCGACACACTTATGAGCCATTTTCCTACACTGTCGATATTATCGCATACGATTGAATCCACATAAATGCATTTTTTGTGTATATTCTGGACGACTTCTTGGATTTATCATTTCTACACATGGGATTAGGGTGGATACTTTCAAGGTTGAAGCTATTCTAAATTTTCCTCCTTCTTCTACCTTACGCCAACTCCAAAGTTTGTAAAGGAAGGAAATTTTTTTACGTCGATTCATTCCCAGTTATGTTGAACTGATGAATGGTTTCACTCGACTTCTTAAGAAGGGTCATGATTTTGTATGGGATGTCACTGCCAACAAATCCTTTGAAGCTTTGAAACTTGTCTTAACTCATACACCACTTTTATTTCCCCCCGATTATAGTCGAGATTATTTCTTATACTTGGCTGCTTCGAAATCTACCATAGCCATGGTTTTAGTCCAAGAGGATGATTCACACAATGAACATGTTATTTACTATTTGAGTCGAAGTCTCACGAGAACTGAAACCAAATATATGCATGTGGATAAAATGGCCTTGGCAGTTGTTTAAGCTGTTCAACATTTTTGTCATTATATCTTATTGTGCAAAACCACAATTATTTCAGATTTCAACCCTATGCAACATATCCTTACAAAACAATTGCTGGGGGGGAAATACTCCAAATGGATAGTGATTCTCCAGGATTTTTATTTGGAATTTGAGTGAGCCAAGTCAAATATTTTTTTTTTTTCCGAGTTGATATGTGACCTTACCTCCACTGAAACAACCACTGTGGTAGAGGATTATTTTCGTGATGAGTGTTTCTTTCTAATCAGTTCAGACGATATCGGGTATGGAGACATTATCATTTATCTCCAAAACCAAACTTTTCGACCCAACATTTCTCATGTAGATCGTCGTCAAATTCGCTATCAAGCCCGGCAATACATTATCCTCAATGATACCCTTTACCATCATGGTATTGATTCCGTATTTCGATGATGTCTAACTTATGATAAAGCCAAGAAAGATTTAAATGACTATCATTCCAGTGCATGTGGCAGTCATATGTTTGGGTATTCCACTGCCCAAAATATCTTACGGGCTGGTTACTTCTGGCCTTCACTATTTAAGGATTGCATTATTGTCGTTCAGTAATGCCACGCTTGTCAAAAATATAACAATAAGATTTGATCAAATACTGATCCTCTTTACCCTGTAGTTTCTGTAGGTCCATTCGTTAAATGGGGTATTGAATTCAAGACATGTAACTCTCACTCGGCCGTGGGGCATGGATACATTATTGTAGTTGTGTATTATTTCACTAAATGGGTCGAGGAGATGCCTACATTTGATAATATCGGGAAAAATGCAACGTTGTTCATATTCAATCATATCGTCACTAGGTTTGCTGTCCCTCAAACCATGACCACTGAACATGGCAGCCATTTTTTCAATTTCATGATGTCTGAGCTTACCGCTAAGTTGGGTCTTCGACATGAAAAATCAACCCCTTACTATCCACATGCCAATGGCCAAGTTGAAGCAATCAACAAAGTCCTAACTACTATGCTTTGATGAATGGTAGGGATTTACAAGTCAAGCTAGAACACAATGCTCTTTTTAGCATTATGGGCCTATCAGACGTTCGTTAAATCTTCCACAGGGTTCACACCTTTCTAGTTAGTGTATGGTATCAAAGATATTTTTTCAATTGAATGTGAAATCTCGTCTTTGAAATTAGCTGACGAACTTCTCCCTAACACCACAACCGAAGAAGAACATCTGTTATATTTAATTCAATTATATGAGAATCACCTTGACACTGCATTAGTCATATAAACCTAGAAGAAACATGTCAAAGCTCAATACGACAATCATGTCAAACCGCATGTTTTTTCTAAGGGCGATTTAGTTCTCCTTTACGAACAAGATCGTGACTTATTAGGGGCTGATAAATTTGAGCCCATGTGGCATGGCCCTTATATCGTTAAACGAGTGTTGAAGAAAGGGGATTATGAGCTGATGGATTATGATGGAATTCCTTTCGTTGAACCCATAAATGGGCTTTACTTGAAGCAGTACTATGCTTAAAATATTTTTTGCATGCGTGCTTTGTATTTTAGTGTATCATAATATAGTGTGATTTTTTCGTTTCTTGTTCTTCCTTTAAGATGATTACCTTGCCTTGTGCTTGGTTTCCATTTTTCAGCGTGCTCACTACCCTATATCGACTTTGTTGATGGTGCTAGTTGCAATACTCAAAATCTAGCGTCTGCTTCATGGGAAATCTATGCACCTACAAATGAGTTGATCAGTCTACATGGTGTTTGCCTTGGTCGTGAAACTAATAATATTGCGGAATATAATGCAGTTATTGAGCTATTAACTAACGCCATTTAATTTGGAATCTATCATTTAATTGTACGTCTTGATTCACAACTAGTGGTGCTGGAATCGAGTAATGTTTATTCCATCTGAAGTCCTACAATGTTACGAGTATACTTGAGGATTCGCCTCTTGGAAAGGCATTTTGATTATATTGAATATCAACATATTCCTAGATGTCTAAACAAATTAACACATGCATTGGATAATTATGTTTTAGATAGACATTTGTGCCATTTATAAATCCAAAGACACATTTAAAAGTCAATTAAGTCGGTAGGAGTTTTATATTATAACATCACAAGATACAAAAAAGTGTTTGTCACGAGACCAAAATGTCAAAATGTTGAAGCACATGGATTCATATTGTTATAACCCTAAAATGCACTACACAGGTTTACCTGGCATCATGCCAACTCATGCCTCTTCCTAGCCAAAGCCATGCTGAATAAAACCTTGAAAAACCACTTAAAACAAGCAATCTGCGCCCTAACCTCTCACTGGGCGCGGGGGACTGCTTGCTGACCTTCTACTGCACGCAGGTATCCGCGGGCTAACCCACTACAGCCCGCGGGTACCTAACAAAGCAAAAAATTAGGAAAGTTTCCGCCGGGACACGAGGCTTTTTGTCAGTTAACTGGAACTCTTCGCCATGCATGGCCGAGAGTTCACCTAAAACCCTAGCTCCTTCTAGCCTATAAAAGGAGGGGTAGGGGTACTATTCAAAGAGGAAAAAATCATAGCAAAGAAACTCTGCCAAATTGCCAAGTCCATTATTGTCCCAACCCTTTAGCTTTGCCTCAAGCTTCAGGAGAAATTCGTGCTGCAGCAGTTGGAGGACAAAAGAAGAGGAGGAGCCCAGGATCAGGATCAAGGAACGGTGGCCAGTCTCAGAACTCATTGTAAGTGATTCATTTTGAGACTAATGAAAAAGATGCTTTTCCTGTCCCAAGCACATGAATCTCATCTATGTTATTTGATTTATGTTTTATTTCTAACCCTCTAGTAGATC
>SNQJ01S0176688.1:0-19922 GCA_010110895.2 Picea sitchensis | reverse complement strand
TATTTTTGTTTTATGTGATTTGTTTATTTATATGTTTTATGTCCCAAATGTTTATCTATGCACAATATACCAATCTAACATATAATTTTCTAACAAATCTGTAATCGTATTGATTTCTCTCGATATATGTCTGTATTCTAGAAATTCAAAAGATCTTTTGAGATGTCGAACCCTTAGATGGAGATGTAGTAAAACTAGGTTACGAACGGCATACTCATGGTTTAGTTGACGGACCACGAGTTAAGAATCAAGGTTGATAATCAATTGAGATATACCTAGAGGAGAGGCTGCGGTTAAAAGTCTGATGATGGCATGATATTTTACAATGTTATTGGTCGCATATTCGAGGAAAATTCCTTTTGAACTCACTAACTCGCCAGAATGGTAGATGACCCAAGATGCATAAGTGTGATTCTGGGTATGTCGACTAGCGCTATCCACAAACCCGAAATAGATGGGAAAGGATGATGTCATTCGCGCATTTAATCACAAAGAAAAGTATAATCAGTTGGGGCAAAACTCATGCACGCAAAAGAAAAGACACACCATATCAAAAGCATATAGTACAATAATGTACAAAGCACACATGCAAGATGTTCTATGCATAGTAGTTCTTGAGGTAAAGAACATTTCGGGGCTCACCGAGAGAAAACCCATCATAATCCACTAATTTGTAGGCGCCTTTGTGTAACATATGTTTTATGATGTATGGCTCGTGTCACATGGTTTCTAACTTTTCGTCCCCAAGTTTGTCGCGATCTTGATCATAGACTAGGACCATATCTCCTTCTGTGAAAACGGGAGGTTGGATGGACTTATTATTTTTGGCGCAAGATTGATCAGACTAGGGTCCTTCTTAGGTTACCAACAAAAGGTATTGAGTAGTGTAGAGCGTTGGCATCTTCATCTCCTCCAAAGAGAAGAATTCTCACCCGAAGCATTGTTGAGACAAAAGGATAGGGAAGGGCAAGGAAAATACTTAGGAGGATTCATAGAACCTTCAAGATTCATCATGATATTGCGCAAGACATCTAACTACAGAACATATCTAAACTCATATACACAAGAACTGGAGCTACTTATGTTGCATAAAATTGTTCAAACACAGAGACATCATGTGGAACTTATGATCCATAAAGAAGTATTGAAAATATACAATGCATAAGGATAAACACAGAAAGACACAACATATTTGGAAATTTTGGATCCTTCTTCATATATTATCTTCAGGTCTTCCTCCATTACAATCTCAGAGATACACAGTAACGCTCTGATACAGACTCCTGGCTCTGGACTCATGTCGCATAGCTCTAACTTCCAAAATGGTATATATATTACATTACAGACTCAAAATATGACTTCTCGGCAGTAAACAACAAAAACTATGACCTTAGCCTCGCAATGCGGGAAGAATCGGATCGAACCCTTTTTCAATCACGATCCAACAACCCTTTTACAAAACCATGACCCAACCATTTACAATCATATTCATCCCTATATATAAGCTAAGTCGTGTCTTCTGGCTTTGGCTTGCATGCTTTCTTGTTCTGTTTCAACCACTTTTTCTTTGTTGGTGTTACGTTGTCCTTTTCACAACTGATTTTTGTTTCTTTTCCTTGCTCTGGTATCCAGCTTCTTCTGTAGCTTGTGCAACTCACACTAGGCCAAAAATAGGACTATATTCCTTCTTGCGTAACTCCTTCCCCAAAAACGAAGGGCCCAACAAGCTCCGACCACAAACCTTGACTCGCCCTTGAGTCAAGTACTCGGCTCTTTCGTAGCTTCCAGGAGAAACTGTTGTTTTCCCTTGTCTTCATTTTCCTCTTTCTTTTTCTCTTCCGCTTGCACTTTCTCTTCTTTTGCCTCTTCAAACAAAGGGCCCAACTATGGGACCAACTCCAAGGCCTGCTTCCTCACTTCTTGAAAGCTCCCAACTTTATCCTACCATTTCCTGGCAAGGAGTGAGGCCTCGATGACGAACTGTTGGGTCACCTCTGTAGTACATCCCTTGGGCTTGGATGTGACCAACGAGTTCCATTCATAATATGTTGTTGCATCGACTTGATGCATCTTCATATAAAGTGTTTGAACGACAGGCTGGAAGTCGCGCAGCTCCTTCTTAGCTATGGATTGCACCTCAAATAGGGCGTTCAATTCATTGTTTGCTTGCTAGATATGGTTGAACTTTTGTTGTTGCTCCAGTGGATCCATCATAGCTGCAACTTTTTCATTCAGTGCATGGATTCTAGTGCACACATCCTCCAAGGTCTGTTTGTGTCTAGCGATGATTCCCATCCAATCGTTGACTTCCCTGAAAATCTTTGTGCACTCAGTTGTGCACTTATGTAGTGTTTCTCGGGCATTGTTGCATTCCAACATTATCTTCTCCATATGCTCCTACAACTTCTGAGGTTGTTGTTCTGCTTCTTGCTGAGTTTGTCGCAACTACAATTCCAGATTCTCTGTGTGAATGGCCAATTGTGACCATGCTCCTTGAAGCAGTTTGATCTGGTGCTCTGGTTCTCCTGCATCACTGGATTCGGGCAGTTGGGGTGCAACCTTACGAATCTCCAGCCATGCTTCAGCAAGACTTTCTTGGACTCGTTCCAGCCTATGCTCGACCTGTACCTTGGCATGTTCCTCTTGCTTTTTGGATGCTTGCACAAGGAACGCTTCCTCCCTTGCAACCTTGGTAGACCTCTCTGCCTGTTGGAGCCTCTGCTCCAGTTGATCAGTTGATGCTCTGATCATTCCAACCAAGTGTGTTTTTGGCCATTATGTAAGGTCAGCAGAAGACGATGTTACGTCCGTAGGTTCTCAAGTCTGCAGTGGAAGTCCACTGGTCGTTGAGTGTTCTGAAGGAGTATCTACCTCCTCCTCTCTTGTCAATGGTCCTGGCGCAAGCATCAACCTTAACGTTGGTGGTAGGAGTGCCAGAAACTTTGTTCTGGATAGGTAGACTACAGAAAGTTTGTGCATTGCTGAGGGTTTTGGAGAACCAGCTCCATCTATTCCTACGCGGATGTCACACTCTGCCCGGAGGTTGACTCTGGTTCCTTTTGAACCGTTGGTAGCTCCTTCTCTTTACTTTCATCTACTTCCGGAGTTGTGCTTCTCTGGCCACCCTCAACCTTGGTCGTTGAGGACATGTGCTGGGGATTTTGAGCTTGCATCTCCTCCACCGTTTGAGTGTCCTTTTTCTGGACAAAAGGCACAATTTGTTGGTCCTGGGCATCCAGGTTCGGACCAGTCAGTTGTAGTCTCTGGTCTGGTACTTCTGGATTTGGACCAGAAACTTCTAATATCTACTATGGTACTTCTAGTCTTGTTTTTGGTAGTTCTCACTCTGGTTGTACTAGGGGATTGAGCTGCATCGGCTCTGGATCAGTGGTTTCGGGTGGACTAGTGGTTTATGGGGGTGGCGAATGGGGTTTTGGTGGTGATGGAGGGTGATCAGTGATGATGGTGGATGGAAGGGTGTCAGGCTCAAGGTTGTCCTGAATATCGATGACTGGGGTTGCTCTGACCACTAATCAAGTACGGGGGATGGTGGATGAAAGGGGTTGGGGGTTTAGAACTTTACTCGGCGAGACCCCGGTTCTGAACTTCTTCGCCACTGGTTCTGTGATGAATGCAACACTCGGGATCTCATTGAAATCCTTACCTATCAACATGGCTTTCTCTGGAAGTTGTGGGAATATCAGCAACGTCATATTCTTTCGCTCTAAGGGTTGCGTCTCCTCCTCCTCTTCAAATTTCAACTGTGTCAGAGCTTCTTTCTTCTGCAGCTCTGAGCCTGAGCTCGGTCCTACCCCTGCTTCTTTTCCTTTCTTCTTCAACAGCTTGGAAAGCAAAATGTAGTGCATTCCCGACTTGTGTGGGTTTCGTTTAACTCTCGGCCACGACATTACCTCTTTTTCAAAGGCCTCCTCATCTAGATAGAATAGAAGCATCCTCGAATGGAAATCCAACATGTTAGCATGCCTTGGTCGTACAAACATATGTTGTTGGTTCATGCTAAAAGCTATGTTCCTCATGTTGCAGTTGAGGAACTCCTGTGAAATGCGCAACCTCTGTGTTGCGTCGATCAGCCCATTATACCACTTGGAGAACGTAGTGTTGTTGAAGGTCGTGTTCTCCGAGTACGCCCTAGAATGCCAAGGCTCAAACATCTTCACAAGGCTCCCCTTATCTTCTAGCGCCAACGGTCTTCCAGCGGGTGGCTTCCACTTTAGCATTGTGAACGCCATTAACAGGTATACATACGTGAAGGTGCCTCCCTTCTCTTGGGCTTCCTCACAAGCCACGAGTAGTTCCTCCAACAGGTAACTGTACCAATTGAATACAGCGCCATTGGTGCAAAAATCCGCTACTCACAATGCATCCAGTGTGCATTATCCCTTGTAATATGACCTCATAACCTTGTTGGATATGATGTAGTAGTCAGTCCTAACTGTCTCTGGTAGTATGGGGTCAATTTTACTTGTTCCCCCCCCCCTCTGATTGTGGAACCTTTCATAAAGGTTGGGTTCCCCTTTCTTCTTTTCGTGCTTACTGGGACCCCGGAATCCTTTAGACACGTCTTCGCCCTCGAGGGACAGTCCAGTAAGTTGATGGATGTCTTCTGCATGGATTGGATACCGCCTATCCAACCAGAGACTTCGATCGTGCACCCTGTTGATCAGGAATTTGGTGCACCGCGCAACATCACTTGTGGTAACGAACACTGGTAGGTCTCTGAGGTTCATTATAGTCGAGTTGAATAGGTTGATAAATTCAGGCCTTGGCACGAACTCCATGCCTCCCAACGCGTCTGGAGCGATACTCTAGAAGACGTATATGTTCATCTTGGGGAACAAGACTGGGTTTTTTAAGTCAAGATCAAGGAGCTTGACCTGCTCCACCTTCCCCTTTAAATCACCCATGACCTCGACTCGGGAGTCGTAGGGATCATCTGGGACTACATCTTTGGACATGATGCCTTGGTTTCCTATATCTCTCGGCATTGTGGATTATGGATATGATCCAATTCTAATTTGAAACAAGGATTTGGTGGTCACAACTATGGGTTTCAGGATCGCATAGGCTTGCTCGCTCTACAAAATTCGGAAATTGCTAAGTTCTTTGAAAACAATGCGTTATATGGCGAGTTCTCTGAGATTTATACTTGGGCTTAGCTGGCAATTTCAGTAATAATTGTTGTTCATCGTGACCATATGGACACAACTTGGATCTAAGTTATCCGATGGGACGGGTTAATGGGGTAAATCCTTTTGGGAAATTCTGGAATTTACTGTGCAAGTTGGACAAGTACGTGGTCGATTTCAGGCCTTTACGTTTGACGAATGAGAATCCCGACGCGAATACCGATGGCATCTTCGTGTATCGCAGCTTTATGGTTTGACTGAATTTAGACGGGGTATCATAATGGTAATAAAGGTTGTAACTACACTGGTTTCGTGTGGCACATGGACTCAGATTGCATTAGGATTCGTTCTCCCTCCGACCACAAAGGGGTCCCCGTCATATTAATGACTATCATGAATGTGTTTGTTACGCTTATGATCCTGCTATGTTGAGTAAGCAGTTCTACATCAAACAACACTTAAACAGAAAAGGAAATGAACTGCGTGTCGCGGCTCAACACTTCACACGTTGACTTTATTAACTGAATTTACAAAAATTGCATAAAACTCAAATCTAACTACTATACATGCTCCTTCGGACTAGAGAAATAGTCCTTTTAGCTCAGTTCTGAGACATATAGGGTTTCAGACGAGCGCCATTAACCCATCCTAGCCACAGCATACCATCCAGTTGCGCAAGTCTGGCTTCTCCTGAAGGTCGGATCTCCGCAAATATAAGTGGTCCCAACCAATGCATTCCCAACTTGCCAGGATGCTTCTGATACTGACTGTCATAGAGTATAACCTTGTCTCCTTACACAAATAGTTTAGTCTTAATGTGTTTGTCGTGCCAATATTTTTTCCTTGCTTTCTCAATCGACTGATGGAAGTATGCTAAAAACCTGGTCTCTTCGAGTTCCTGTAACTCCAAGAGTATATATGCAACTGATTCTTCCTCTGACATATCGGTGCTCTTTGCAATGTGCAAACTCAGAGTGATGAATTTTGCAAGCACCACAACCTCTTTTTGATAAACTAGCTGAAAAGGAATGTACCTGTGGAGTTTCTTTGTGGTTGTCCTGTAAGCCCATAGTATTTTTGTAACTCTCTCGGTTTGTGCAACAAACGTTTGTTAATCCTGTCTCTAGAATCTTGTTGAATGCTTCTACTGTTCCATTGGCTTGCGGGTTGTAGGAGTTGATTTTGTGATGTTGGATCAAGAACTCTATTGTAAGCTTTGTTATAGTGCTACTAATAAAATGATCTCCCTGATCACGGGTTAGACTCCTAGGACATCCAAATCGAGTGATAATATTCTCAAAAATGAACCTAATAGCAGTATCAGTCGAGCAGTCCTGAACAATTGTTGCCTTCGCCCAACATGTAAGGTAGTCAGTTGTGTTAATAATGTATCTAGCCTTTGAATGTTTAGTTGTGGGGTTGATCAGCCCTATGACGTCAACCGCCCACTTCTCAAATGCCTGTAGAGATCAAACTAGTTGAAGTGGTAATTCATCTCATCCTGATGACTTACCCACGAGGATTCTTGTTTTAATTCGATTTTCATTTCTCCCATAACTCCTTTGATCCCCTTTAACTCTGAAAAGGTCTTTGGGAACAAATCCTCATATTCCTGCAACAAAATCTGTATTTCTTGACTATTTTTCTCATCCCAGTAGTCTCCCACCATAGCTATCTTAGGTTTCTATGTGGTCCCTATATTGACTTTGCGCAACTTTAATGGATAGTTATAAGAACTATCAGTCTGACTGGGTATGATGTTATGTATTTCTATGTTCCCTTACGTCTCTTTAATGGCTAGGTTTCTCAATTCCTCTAAATGATCTGGGATTTCTGAATCCTTGGAAATTTTATAACATTCTATAGGCTTCTTGTCTAAGGTTAGGTGAAGATTAGTCTAAATTTCTAGGCTATTTTTTGCACATACCACTGGGTTTGATTTCTGATTACTATTGTCTGTAAAAAGAAATTCTTTAATTCTTTGCAGGACTACTTCAAGATCAGGGTACTTAATTGTAAATGAGAAGTCCTTGGAAAAGTGATCTTCCAACTTTTTCCAGTCATTGGTATGTCCTCTGGTTTCTTCATGTAGGAACCAAGCTTTCGGGATTGGACCTAGTGAGTGGGTAAATACCTAAACCCAAAAGTGAGAAGGTATTTCTGCAACTTGCCATTGTGTCACGCATTGTTCAATATGTGTTTTAGGATCAGATTCTACGTTGAATAGTTGCACAACTTGGAAATCTGTCTGCATATCTGATTCTGGCTTCTCCTTATTCTGAAACCTATACTTGATAGCTTGCTTCACATTGTCCCAATTTCTAAGTAAGGTTTTTTTATTGGCCCACCATCTGGCAGGGGTATCTTGGAGGGCTAAGTCTAGTACTGAGATCCTTTGATCCTATACTACTTTTTCTTCCATGCTGAGTAGAAAACTGTCAAGTTCTGAGGTACCATCATATCCTGGGTGTTCTCCGACCTCGGTCCCAACCCATCTGGTTTCCCTGACAATTGTGCATATCCTTGAGAATCTTTCGTATGAGCCTTGCTACCAACTGTCAAATGTCAGTTATGAATCTTCGTCCATTGAATGTATACTCCTCCAACTTACCAATCCATTAGCAATAGGATTTATGTAATCTTCTCTTGTTCCTGTTGTTATAGTGTATAATTGATCCAAGTCTTCTCCCTCCATATTATTGTTTGTTGGATATATACATCTAGGACCTACATGCGGATCCAAGGGTTGAACAACCTTGATCCCTTCTTCTTCAAATGTCATGGTGCCTTTCTTTAGGTCGATTACTGCATAGTTTTCATATGCCCAATCAATCCCAAGTAGTGCAGGGTAAGGGTCTTTATCCCCTATGATCTCAATCACATCAAAGTCCACTATAGTATTCACTCCTGCAACATCTATTTCCACATTATCCAATCTTCCTATTGGGAAGATGCAATATTGGTTGGCCATCCTTAGTTGGATTTGGGAATATGTCAACTGGGGTTTTCCTAAGGCTTCCCAAGTCTTTTTAGGCATAATGTTCACATCGGATCCTAGATCCAACATGACATCCTTAATCTCAAATTCGTCTAACTGGGCTACTAGTCTGAATTATTTTCTCGTTCGTAATTTCCTTCTCTGCACCCTCTGAGTACTCTTATCAGGAATATTGGTCCTTATTCCTGCTTCTGTGGGTTCTTCATTCCCTAAAACTAGGTATAGTGCATTGCAAAACTTCTCTGTTAATCGGTCATTCTGAAAATATCAGAGAATAATTGAAACCAAAGGTCGACTACATTTTGAGGTTGTTCATGTTGTCTTGGTGTGACTACAGGGTTTCTAGGTGCAGGGGTTGAAGCAGGTACTTGCGCAACCTTAGGGTAAACAATAGGTTTTGGGGGTTTCTCTTGCATCTCAGGGCTAGGGATATTCTAAAATACTTTTGTGGCATTTTTAAAGAACAACTTATGTTTTAGAGGGTCATACTTGTCTTCTTTTGGTGTTGCTTTCTGGATCTAAGGTAGATTATCAACATCAGCTCCTGTCTTTTATCCTCCTTGAGTGACGATATTGAGGTTGGGAAATTGTCCTCTACTAACTCTCTTGATTTATGAATTGATGAGGTTAGTTCCTCATTGACGTACCCGATCTTCCCATTTTGCAATTAGTTCTGGGTAGTCTTCAGTTGTGTGCCCATTGGTTCTACAGTGAGAGCACCATGACCGCCTCAGATGAGGACAGTCTCTAGCCATATGGCCTTGCTCATCATAGTTATAACATCTTCTTGGCCCTCTTCCCTTGGTTCTTCCTCCTCTGAAGTCTCCTCCAGCTCCACCTCCTCGACCTCTTCTCGGTCCCTGAGGGTTTTCATTCACCCTTAATGTTGTTTGGTCCAACCTGTCTGCAAGTGCATCCAACGCTCTACATTGATTGGTAGTATGTGTGGTACATGCGCAGAACTCACAATGTATTGTATTTGGTACTGTCGAATATTTCTGCATGATGGGGCATTGTCTCGGCCCATGCCCATGGATTCGACAATCTCACAATACTCAATTGTTGGTGTTCCTTGGCTCCCTGGAAAAGCATGGTATGGGGTGGGGTTATGGAATGGTAAATTCACATACACTTGTGCAACTCCTCCCATGGGTCCTGGTGAGGGTCCCATCGAATTTTGAGGAGGTTCCATTCCCCTCATTCATGGACATTCGTTCACCATATGTCCTTATGTATAACATCTGATGCACCAGACCTGCGGTGGTCCTGGTCTAGGTATCGTCAATTCTTTAATTTGTTCTATAAGCGTTGATATTTGCCCTTGTAGTTGCACCAAATTTGCATCTGTTGGGGGTCTGGTCACTCTCAGGCTCCCAGGGTATCCCGCCATGGCTTCAATCTTCATTGATTGTTCCAAGGCATCTGTCAAAGTGGCTATCCGTTGTTGTGTTAGAAAAATCTGTGTCAGAGGTAGAAATCCCTTAATGTACCATTCTCTTTGATGTTCCTCGTGGATTGGATGTGCTAACCTACCTATAGCATATTTAAACTTCTGGATATATTCCCAAGCTGATTCACCTTCCCTTTGTTGGATCTCATGCAAATTAAACATAGCTTCTTGTTCTGACTAAGGTAGCTTAAACTCCGCTATGAACCTTATCCGTACCTGTCCAAGTGTGAACGCTTGACCTTGCATTCTTGGCACTCTTGGCTCAATAATATTCATGTACCACTTGAGAGCATGACCTCTCAAGGTAGTCTAGAACTCAACCAACTTATTCGCGTCCGGAGTCCCTCTGGATATCCAGATTGCTTCGCACAAGAACTAGTGTTGCTCAACATCTTCATCTCCCTTACCCCAGAATTATGGATATCGGGAAATCGAATCTCACGTGTGACCAACCATTGTTAATGTTATTTCTCTTATCAAAATGAAACCTAATGGTCCTCCTTGCGATCTACCAGGGGATCCCAATATCCTCCCTGTACTCATACTTCCTGGTTGTGACTGACTAACTAATTGTACTGGAACAGAACTAGCATAAGAGGGTAGTATCAAACTTACCACTTGTATAGAAGACACTTGGGATATGGGCGATTCGGGGCTGGCGCCACTGGCTTTGGGGCGGTTTTCTTTGATCTGGGGGGTCTTGTTTTCCTTCTCTTGAGCGGTCTCTTCGGCCAAATTCCTGATATTTCCTGTCATCGAGGCTGAATATTCTCTTTCCTCTTCAAGATCCATGTCAGATTCCTTCTCTCTTACTTCCACACCTTCTCCTTCTTGTCCACCCTCCTAAGGACATATTTATCTCTGCACTTCTCTCTCACGTAATCTTTGACTGGCCAGACTCTCATGTATTCTCATCTTCTGCAACTCTTACATCTGTATTTCCTCTCTTTAACCTGGTCCGACTTCTTTCCTCAACTTCTCAGACTGTCTTGTTGCTTTCTTGATCTTGCCACACCACCACTTCTCAACTATGGCGGCTCTTTTCAAGTCTCACTCGTCTCTTGAGTCCCTTTCTTGTTTTTTCCCCCACTTATCAAATAACTCTTCCTGTCTCTTAGGCCATGGCTCCACCCCAACCTCACCCTACCCTAAGCGAGGGTGTTTACACTGCCATCTCAGTCGGGGACATAGTCAACATCCCCTTTTCCATCAAGAAAACTTTAATCCACAGGGGGATTTCTCTCAGCAGTCTTCCCTTTGCGTCTTTCTTGAAATCCACCTCTACTCGTGAAAAAAATTGGTGATTCTTGGTTGTAAACTCAATAATGTATCCTTCTAATGTGGTATTGACCCAGAAATCAATCACTCGCGTAACTGGACAATCCAACCAATGAAGTGCTGAAATATTTTGTGTATCCCAAGTACAGGTCCTCTTTACTAGTTCTTGGAACTCTGGAGCTTCTTGGAGCTTATCTATCTAGTGGAAAATTTCTTCCGGGAACTTAACCCATAATATTGCGTACTGGTCACTCGATCTTTCTGAGTAAACGACTACCTCCCGAGTATTTTTCACCGATTTTCCCCTTAGCTCAGCTTCTTTCCATATGAAGGCATCACAATTTCTCTCCCACCATTGGTCAATATTAGATTTGTGAATTCACGGAAGCATCCTCCCTACAGGTTCCCTTTTAACGTAGTTCTCGACAATGGAAACATTTTTTTGGCGCAAGATTGATCAGACCAGGGTCCTTCTCAGGTTACCAACAAAAGGTAACGAGTAGTCTAGAGCGTTGGAATTTTCACCTCCTCTGAAGAGAAGAAGTCTCACCCGAAGCGCTGCTCAGACAAAAGGATAGGGAAGGGCAAGGAAAATACTTAGGAGGATTCATAGAACCTTCAAGATTCATCATGATCTTGCACAAGACATATAACTACAGAACAGATCTGAACTCATATACGCAAGAACTGAAGCTACTTATGTTGCGTAAAAGCATTCAAAGATAGAGACATCATGTGGAACTTATGAGCCATAAAGAAGTACTGTAAATATACAATGCATAAGGATAAACACAGAAAGACATAGCATATTTGGAAATTTTGGGTCCTTCTTCAGATATTATATTCAGGTCTTCCTCCATTACAATCTCATAGATACACAGTAACACTCTGTTACAGACTCCTGGCTCTGGAATCATGTCGCAGAGCTCTAACTTCAAAAATGGTATATAGATTACATTACAGACTCAAAATATGACTTCTCAGCAGTAAACAACAACAACTATGACCTCATCCTCGCAGCACGAGAAGAATCGGACCGAACCCTTTTTCAATCACGATCCAACAACCCTTTTACAAAACCATGACCCAACCATTTACAATCATATTCATCCCTATATATAAGCTAAGTCATGTCTTATGGATTTGGCTTGCACACTTTCTTGTTTTGTTGCAACCGCTTTTGCTTTGCTGGCTTTGCGTTTTCCTTTTCACAACTGATTTTTGTTGCTTCTCCTTGCTCTGGTATCCAGCTTGTTTTGTAGCTTGCGCAACTCGTACTAGGCCAAAACTAGGACTATATTCCTTCTTGTGCAACTCCTTCCCCAAAAATGAAGGGACCAACAATCATATTGAGTTTTGATGTTTTTTTATATGTCTCGTTGATGAGAGTAGCATCGCGATGGGTTTCATCCATCTTGGTTAGATATAAAAATTATTCCTCTGCAATAGAAGTGTGGGGTAGGAGTTCTGCGGTGAGTTTCAAAGAGGGAATCTCACATTCGATCGGTAATATTGATTCTATCATGTATACCAACTGGAAGGGTGCAAATCGAGTGGTGGTTTTAATTGATGTTTGATAATCCTAGAGTGCGAAGAAGAGCTGCAAATTCCAAGAGGTTTTGTTCACTCCTACCATGCGTTGAAGTATGGTTTTCAGAATTTTGTTGATCTCTTCAAATTTTCCATTTGCCTGAGGGTAGTAAAGGGATGAATTTTCATGGTGAAAACCTATCTTGGTGCGCAATTCACCCATCATCTGGTTCTAGAAATGGGATCCATGATCAGTTACAATAGGTTGTGGGACACCGAATTGAGCGATGATATGATTGAACACAAAAAGTGTTTCATTTAGTCCATCTTTGAGGAATGTAGGCATAGCCTCAGCCCATTTATTAAAATAATCGATGGTGACGATAATATAGTCGTGCCCCCCGGCTAAGGTAGGCTTACATTGCATGAAATTGATACCCCATTTGGGAAAGGGGTCGATGACAACAAATGGAATGAAGTGGATCTAGGTGGGTACATGATTTCTTCTGAAAGATCTGACAGGGTGGGAATTTTTTAATGGCCTCAATGCAATCTTTGAATATGGAAGGCCAAAATTAACCGGCACGTAAAAAAATTTGGGTTGTAGCCATCCTAGAAAGATGATCGCCACAAGCTCCAAGGTGACATTCATTTAAAACTTGTTCAACCTTTTTATGGATTAAGAACCGTCGTAAGACAATATCAATGCCATTGTGGTACAAGGTGTCTCCAATGATAAGGTAGTGCTTTGAACGATGTCTAATGCGATGTCATTCATCACGTGAAATGCTAGTCTGAAAGTGTTGGGTTTGGAGATAGAGAATAATGTCTCCATACCATGGATCAGACATACTAATGAGGAATAGGGATACCTCAAGAAGGTAATCGTTGGGCTCAGTATTCTCATCAGTATGGGGAAGATCACCAATTAATTCTGCAAAAACCAACAATTTCTTAGCTTTGGATTTAGCAAACTCGAGATCGAATTCTTGGAGAATGACGATCCATTTTGAATATTTTCCCCCAAGTACTTGACGAGTCAAGATGTGGTACATGAGGTTTGAGTCTGCAATGAAAGTGGTAGTGTGTAGCAGAATATAGTGGCGAAATATTTGGACGACAATAATCGTTTCCAAATCCAACTTTTCGACATGTGAATATCGGGGTTCAGGACCTAATAGACTCTTACACAAATAGTAGATCACATGTTCGGTGTCGTCATCATCCTCTTGTAATAACACCATAGAAATAGTGGAAGCAAAGGAAACCAAATAAATGATGTAATATTTCGCATGATTTGGTGGATGCAGAAGTGGTGTGTTTGTTAAAGCATGTTGAGATCATCAAATGAGTGTTGAGCAGTTGCATCCCAGATGAAAGAGGCATCTTTCTACAGTAATCTCATGAATCCTTTAGTGATTTCGGCGTAATTGCAAATAAAAAGGAGAAGAAAGTTTTCCTTCCCTTGCAAACTTTGCAGTTGGGTAAGGTTGTTGGGAGGGGGTAAAGCGAGAATGGCTTTGACTTTTAAGGGATCCACCCTAATCCCATATTTGGAGACTATGAATCCAGGGAGTCTCCTTGATTCAACAACAAAAATGCATTTATGGGGTTCAAACGTATGTTGTAAAACCTGCATCGAAGAAATATGGCTCTCAGGTGACCAATATGGTCTCGTCGATGAGCTCAGTGAGTTGGTAAGTGATTGAGATAAGGTTCAACGATATGTTTGATGTCATGGAATGCATATGACATAGCCCGTTGAAATGTGGCTCCAACATTTTTAAGGCCAAAAGGTAATTTTCGATAGGCGAAAGTATCCCATGGGAAGATGAAGGTTGTTTTGTGTTGATTAGCCGGTAAAATGTCGATCTAGTTATATCCAAAAAATCCATCCATAAAAGAGAAAATGATGCTTCCGAGGCAATTATCGATAATTTGGTCAATAAAGGGTGTAGTGTAATTGTATTTTGGACAAGCCTTCTTAAGATACCGATAATCGACACAAACACAAATTGTCCCTTATTTCTTGGTGACCGAAACGATGTTGGAAACCCATTTGATCAAAGGGACGGGATAAATAAAACTAGATTTTAATATATTTTTGACTTTTGCCTTGATTGTCGCGGTTTTTTTAGGATGAACTGGGTGAAGTTTTTGTCTCATGGGTTTAGCTCCTGAGTAAGTTTGGATTTCATGCACAATGATGGAAGGATCAATCCCTAGCATTTATTCATAGCTCCAAGCGAAGATGCCGCGAAATTATTTCAACAAGGCAGTATAAGTTTCAACTTCTTCAGCTGAACAATTGGCACCTAGTTGTATGTTTTCCGCAACACTTTCTTTAATGGATATGTCGACGGTAATCATGTGAGAGATATTTCCAAAATTCCCCCTAGAGAGGGTATCCTGAGTGAGTATCGGATATTGGGGAGAGTTGACGATATCCCTAGGAAAGATAGAGGAAATATCTTCCTCGATTTCATCCAAACTGGGAAGAAAGGACGAACGATGGTGGTTGTCATCCCATGGTGCCTCCTCGAGACTAAGCATTTCCATAATAGATTCATCTGATGGAAAAATATATAGGATTTAATTGAAAGTAGAGGATAGGGAATATAACCAGGATGGTAACGACTATGTAGTAGACTCCAATAGATGTTGATCATCCAGTGAAGGAGAGGCGGATTGAATGGCATCTTAGTGGGCCTCTACAGGACTAAGTGGCATAGTGTCACCTAGTGTATCTAACTCTAAGGGACTAGGTACGATCCATGGATCAGATGATTCAAAGGATAAATGCACCGTAGTCGAAATCATATTAACCATTGTGATGTGTTGTGTGGTTGGAGGAAGAGGTGTAGGGAAGGTACCCATGAGTGAAGAATCTTTCAAGAGACCTACTCCCAAACTTTCATAATTTATTTTTGAGTCTCACATAAAAGGAATATTGTTGGCCGTTTGAGTGCAAGTGTTGGGGGTGTAGTAATCTAACTGATCGATGGTCACAATTTTACCTTGATGAGGGAATTGGACACATTGAAAAATCGATGAAGCGATGACAATCATAGGATGGAAACCTCTACCATCAAATTCTCTTAACATGGTGAGAGATTGATTAAGACCAAGTGATTTAAGGCCTTTCCAACAAGACAAAGACATGACACATGTGGATGCCCCTTCATCCAAAATCGTATGATGAATATGTTGATTATGGAAAATGACATTGATTTGGAAAGCAAGTTGGTGAGAGAGTCGGGATTTAAAATTATCTAGGTTGAATGTGATATTATTGGATGACTAGGGATCTATAGCTCTGATGGATTCCAAGAGAGTTATATGTTGACTAGGGCAGCGTTGTAGAACTTCGAGAGCCGACATAGTGCAAGGTGCTTGGGACAAATATTCAACAATGTTGTAGTTTTGAGAAGCATGTGAATTAGGATTAAAGGTTGACTTTCAGAATGTGCTCTTGGGTGGGCGTAAGATAGAGTCAAAATTTTATTTTTCAATCTAGAGTGTTCCAGACAGAGGATTAACTGAGGTGGACAGTGGATCTAGTGTAGTCCCAGTAGTTACTTTTTCCTTATCGGTTTTACCTGGTGGTGTGTCATATGTTGTAGTACGAGCGGTCAAATCTATCCCATTAAACATGTAAATATGTGCTCTTGATGAAGCTCCCTCCTTAGAAGATTGATTTGTGTTACTTCCTGTTGGAGGTGCAATATTTTGTGCAACCAATGACTAATGTTGTGGAAAAGGATGTGTCAAAATAGCGGGTTGAGAATTCCCTTTAAAAAATTTGGCAACTTCATCCCAATGGGGACAGTCTCGTGTCGCTGTGGTTTTTTCTCAATAGCAGTTGGTTGTTCTTGTGTTTTTGGATTTTCGGTTTGATTATTGTTTTTCTTAGGTTTATTCTTAGTTTTCTTTTCCCCCCTGACTATTGCAGGGAAGAATATTGAACTACATTCACTTCAGATACTTGAGTTGGGGTGGATTTTTACGAGAGTACAGTCAACCCGGTAGTTGGGGCACTGACTGAACGATTCGTTGTGTCGGTCGACTGTGAACTGGATTGGGTTTTGACTGGACCGATAACTCCATCTGCATGAGCAGTGGAGGATGGTTTTGATCCATCGGCTGATGTATGGGGAGTGTTGGGAATCAATTCATACAAAGTATCAGACTGGGAATAAACCAAATCTAGATATTGGGCATGAGCAATGGCTTCCTCTTCTGTAATGACACCACCCATGGATATGTCATGAGAAATATGAGGTAAAATAGATTTGGTAAACCATTCAGCCAGCAATTGGTCGAGAATGTTTGCTTTGATCAATCATTGTCGTCATCTCCATTCATGATTATGATCAGAAATATGTACAAATTTGGTCTAACGAAGGGAGGTCAAAATGTATGTGTTGTTTTCCGGATAGGTAACTGGAAGTGAGTGAGAAAAGCCATGGCATGTAAATTAAAATATTGAAAAGTTTTGCATTGTACTTCAATGTACCATTTAGTTGATGAACCCAGAAGTGTACACTAAAAAATATGTAACTAAATAGAATCATCCATTAATGAATTTGATGAACACCACAGATGAAAATTCATGGCATGGTTATTAGGGTCTTCACCAAGTTTGTCTTCAAGTTTTGGAATATCATAAGGTAATTTGGCAGGAATGACTGGCCAAAAGGGGGAGTGTAATATGGGATCGTTGGTTAATATTGACAGATCTGGTGTATCTAGAGTGGCTAATAATGGCAACTGTCGATTGACTTGAGGATGATATTGGTGGGGCATAGGAACACCAGTAGAATCATAAACTGGTTGTGGTGGATAATTGTAGCCAGCGGGTCCTCCCATATGCTATTGATTTTGACCAGCAAAAGTAGGATTCATTTGTTGAGGAATTTTCATAAAAGGAGAGGGAGACCCATTTGGCCCTGGGAGGATAACCAGTGTAACCTAGGGGAGGATAGTTATCTTGACTAGTTTGAGGCGGATAACCAGTTTTCCCCTGAGGAGGGTATCTAGGTTGACCTTGAGGACGGTAAGGAATTTTCCCTTGGAGAGGAAAAGATGGTTGGAATTTTCCCAAGTGGGATTCAAGATCCCTGGGAAGGTTTGTCAAGAATGTAATCCAGAAGGATTGGGATTTAAGATTCCTCCGTGAGGGTTGGGGTTTGATGATCCTCCCTAATGTGGCTAATGAAACAGTCCTCCCTAGGGTGGTCCCCAGGATTGTGTGGGGTTCCTAGTAAACGGAGGCTGAAATTGTCCCCCTGCCATTGGTTGGGTAGCAACTGGGATTTTATTGATAAAAGGGGCTTACCCCCCAGTCAAAATTTGTGTGATGAAGGACAGTTTCCCCCTGGTAGGGATTTGTCCACTAAACAGAGGTTGTCTTGCAGTTGGGTTTTGTAGTGTGGCAGGGTTTTGCATCCTTTGATGTGAAGGTGTCCCAACAGGGTTTTGTGGAGTATATGAAGATGTTGCTTGAAGAGGGATAGTGGGTGTAACCATCACGGTAATTTGCAAATTACTAGGTAACACGAATCCTGTTTCACTTTTAAATTGTCCAAAAGTGGTAGCGGGATTGATTGTTTGATTGACGGGATGGTCAATAGGTTTTCCTGATGGTCCAACATCTTCACCGGTAGTGGTATATGTGTGTGGAGGGTCAAAGAGTGGTCGGTTGAAATTAAATGTTTCATAAAGATCTTGACTTAATGGAGTTGTCCATATACAATGAACAGGAGTTTGTTGTGGATCTACCATTTCAGTAGAGAAGACAGGGGTAGTGTATTCTTCGTTGAAAGTTGGTTGTATTGGTTCCATATCTAGTTGATTATATGGCCTTGATGATAGGCTAGGGTGGTCTTCTACTACAATGTTACTTGAGGAGTCTACTCGGACAAGGAGTGGATCGCGAGGAATTTCCAGGGCTGGTTTGCAAGAAGGGTGGAACCTTCTTGAACCGTAACTAAATCTCTCTCAGGATTTGCTAGCAAAGGAGTAGCAGCACTCCCAGCATCTGAATGATTTTCGACCTCTTCACGATAAGTGTATTCATGTGAGTTATGAGGTAGGCGTTCATATCCTTCTGGAGGAAATATTTGCATCCTACGTGATCTATGAATACCTTTATCGGCCACAGTACCAATTGTTAAGGACAACTAAGTAAACAAACAACACTCGCTAAAAAATCTAGAAAACCAAAAATCAAAACAATGTCTTCTCTCAATGAACGTACTAGTTGGTGATGAAATCCAACATCATGTGATCAAATTGAGAAGGGGATAAGATATGAGTGGGTGGACCAGTTACATTGGCATCCTGCTTAACATTCTTACACCTTGGTGCAAGTTCCTTCACGGTTTTACCCGTGGGTTACCCTCCAAGGAGCCCAAGTGAGTTTAACAAACATCTATTCCAGGTACAACAAAGACTTCCCTTCACTATCACCTCGTGTAAGGACCCTAAATATGATGGCCACTAAGGATACCAACTCGCAACCAGCCTTTGGGTGGGTACAGTCAACAGTCAAGTCCGAACGTATGGGCAGGATATCAAGTCTGAAATTCTTCAAGAGAACTGAGGACAAATGGACCGGTAAACTCCAGAGGACCCCGAACAGATTCAGAATTCACGAAGCTACGATATATGATCATACTACTATGATTGGTTAAGCCTTGGAGGGATAATATCCATTGCTATCCCACACGCAACCTCGTGTTTAACCCTTGTGTGAGAGGGGGATCCCAGTTATGCTTATACGAAGGTTTGATTTGCTCTCCCTATCACAATATTATGCATTTGTCTTGAATGTTTTGGAGAGTTATTCTCACAACCTATTCCAAAGCTCTAGTCCTAGTCTATTGTTGGTGTAAACATCCAAAGAATAAAAGTTTCTAGTTTGATTTTAATTAGGGTTCATTTTCATGGTTGTTCGTTACACAAGGGTGAATGATAGTGAAACTGAGGATGTTTGAGACTTGACTCCCCAAAAAGGTAAAAATAATGATATGCAAACTTTATTTTCAATGAACTTATAGCTACGAGAAGGAGAATAGTTTATTTTCTTTTGTCACTAACACACACTCAAGAATGCAAAATTTTATATTATTTTGCTCTCAACAAGAATCCAGACAATTGCCAAATTATAAAGAAGGCCTTTTTTATATCCAAAACCAATGCATACAAGTACTTCTTTGTTTGATTGTGAATGCAAACTAAAATTTTCGTCTAATGCTTCATTCTTTCACTAATAATGAAAAAGGTTCACTATTGTGATTTGAAAAAGTAAGAAGTGATCAACATACAAACAAAGACACTCTCAGCAATAAACAAGAGACCAAAAGAAAAACAAACTACCAAACTATTCAATCAAAAAAGAACACTAAGAAACCTCATACTTTATAGTCTTCTAAAATTGAGTAAGGGATCAAAAATAAAGAAAACAATATTGTGATCAATGACCTTCCTTATGAAAACCTCCAATCAATCGGATAAT